>PVKA01002377.1:52604-99060 GCA_004027165.1 Ctenomys sociabilis
AAAAAAAAAAAAAAAAAAAAAAAAAAAAAAAAAAAAAAAAAAAAAAAAAAAAAAAAGAAAGAAAGAAAAAGAAATTCTTAAAAGTTTAATGTGAAGGATGTTTTGATAGATACTTTTGTAATGTGAAAATTTTCAACCTCAGGGTAGATATTCTGACTGAACAGCCCAGGAAAGGGGGTGCTACATGGTTTCTAACCCATATTCATTCATTCATTCATTCATTCATTCATTCATTCATTCACTCTCTCAATGACTCATACAGTCAGGCTAATTTTAAGGAGTGTCTAACAATATAACAGATGTTCTCATACAGGTAAGAAAAACCAACAACTTCTGTTATACCTCGAAAGTTGTTTATGTATCTGACAAAATATGAGTGATAAGAAATCTTACAAAATTGGCTCATTTAAACATGAAGGACTTTGGACTAAATACTAATGTCACTTCAACCAAAGGGGATGCAAAATTGCTCAGAAATTGTGCTTTGCTCCTAGAGCCACACAGTTAAGACAGGAGGGACCTGGCTGGGAGGGAATGATTAAATTGAATGGTTAAACCAAATCACATTGTAATGAATGGTTAACATGTGGGCAAAAGCACACAAATAATAAACACTGCAAGGAAAAAGACATGCAGATTCTGTGAGAGTAAATAATTAGACAGTAGGGAAGACAGCAGTCTTTGTGAAGAGTGAGTTGTTAACTGGGGAGAAAAATTACACAGGCCCTCTGAGAATCACTCAGTTAGACAGCAAGAAGTTTGGATTAGAGAGCAGACTGAGACTGGCCATTGTCCTTTCCTTCTCCCCAAGAGAAACTGCTCAGGCTTGAGACAGCTCATGGTCCAAACTGCTTTCTTCTCCTTCACTAACATTTTAGAAATAAGCCAGAGAGTTTTCTGCTTGCTGGTTTTGTCTTTTCCTAGAGTGTCCTGATTGCTGGAGGATCCCAGTTGAGAAACAGCTCCTCAGGGCCTCTCCAGGGCTTGAACCAAGTTTTGTTCCTGAGTAATTTTTTTCATGGTCCATACTGCCAGGTGTAGCTCACTGTGACAGTAAGGATCTAGATTTGAGCTCAGATAATCGGTGGGCATGGCTTGGCTGTATTAATTTCATGTAATACAATGGGAAGGGAAATGTTGGCATCAGCTATGGAAATTGCTTTCCACCTTTTGGGCAAGAGACAGTCATTGTTGACTTTTGCTAGACCGTATTGTAATACTGGGATGGTATTTCCTAGCTTAGATAGAACCAAGCAATTCCTCACTGAGGGTGTCTCAGTTACTTTTTACTCATTGCTGGGATAAAATACCCAGCAACCAAAATGAAGGAAGGAAAGCTTTATTTAGCTTACAGTTGATGGAAGTTTCAGTCTATACTTGGCTGACTTCCAGGCAGAATGGCACATGGCAGAGGGCATCAGGTTATGGCAGCAGAAAACAGCAAAGAGTAAAGGGAAGGCCAGCATCTGTGACTTCTAACAAGCCTCTTTCTCCTTTTATTATAAGCAAACTACTCTGGGGTTGGGGGTGTAGAACTGATGTAATGCTTGTGCCCTCCTCTTGCAGAGGATGAAGGTGTTTACAAACTAAGAATCCTGGCTCCCAGCTGAATCACTTAATTAAACTTCTAAACTTCTCAAGTTGATACAATGTACCAACCAGTATAAAGGGATTGGTTTTCACTGCTGGTGCTGGAGCAAAGGACCCAGAGCAGACTGCTCAAGGGCTCTACTGCTGGACCTCATCTCCATCCCAAACAGAATGTATGTTACACAGTCTATATTGCTTATAAAAAATGAACCTGTAATTGCAGCTGTTAAGATACAGTTGCTTGAAACAAAAAAAGATACCCATTCTAAATTGGAATGAATAATGAAGTGTGAACACCAAGAAATGGAGAACTGATGAAATTTCTTTTTCCTAGGTAATGCTGTATGTATTCTTAGTTATTGTCTTAGTTATTTTTTTTCATGGCTGAGACAAAATACCCAACACTTAAAATAAAGGGAGGAAAGGTTTCTTTATCTCACAGTTTCTGGACATTTCAGTCCATAATCAGATGTCCCTAAATCACAGTGGCATGGAAGAGGGACAGCAGTACAAGATGGCAAAGGACAGCAAAAATAGTAAGAACTAAAGGGAGAGGCCTAGGGAGATAGCTCAGTAGAGTAAGTGTTTGCCTGGCAAGCAGAAGGTTCTGAGTTTGATTCCTGATACCACCAAAAAATAAAAATAAATAAATAAATGAATTAAAGAACTAACGGGAAGGAGAAAGAGCAAGCCTCTTTTTCTGCCTTATATTGTATGCCCACTAGCCCCCCATTCTCACCCCATTCCCATGCCTCCTTCTTTTACAAGCTCAGGATCAAACAAAGGATCCTGGCCTCCCTGCTGGGGTGAACATCTAAACTTCTCAAGTCTTGCACCCCTGTTATCACACCCTTTGTCAACTTGATCACACCACACATTTCTTTAAGCCAGTTTTTAGATACAAAAATGTGCTTGTTTCACATCTTTCCACAACTTGAACATTATGACATGGGTTTTGCAATCCTGAAGTATCAGGATTGTCTGTCAACATCATATTACTTTAGAATCGTAGTATTTCACACTGTCCCCCCCAAGAGTCATGTGCATCCCTTTATGCAAAAGGCATTTAGTCCATCTGCAAGTGTTGTCAAATTCCTATCAGTTTCATTACTGCTAGAAAGTCTCTAGTCTTATCTGGAATGGAAAGCAAACTCTTAGTTGCAAGCCCTTGTACAAATGGAACATTTTCAACATTCAGTATCACAAAATATTTTATTACAAAAGTTACAAACAGGGACATAAACAGTATTTGGACCAAAGCAAGCCCAAATTCCATCAGGCCAAACATTAAGTCCTATAGCTCCAAGTCCACCATCTGAAGCAATACATTGTCAATTATGAACTCCAAAGGGCCTCCATCCTTACTGTACTTCTGGTGGTTTCAGCTCCTAGGGCTTCTCTCTTCGGCATGCTTTGCTCCTTCCCTTGCAACTTTCCCTAGATAATCCATATTCCTGTTTTCTCCAAACCTCTGGGTTTTCCACTGCATCATTGGCTTCAGACTCACAACTTCACACACCACCATTTCAGGGGCACGGAGACTGCTTGGCCTCCACAGACTTCTAAAATTGAGGCAGGGGCCTCTTAGTCTCATAATTTCACATTTTGCATATACCTAAAGCCAATACCGTGTGGATGCTGCCAAGACCTGCTGCCAGCTGCAGTAGTGTTCAGGCTTTCCACTCTCATGGCTGTAGGAGTTGAGTGTCTAGATCACTGGGCATTGTAAATTTAATTCTGAGGAACAAGTTTCTATACTGCTGCCCCTCTGGAACCTGGTACCACCACTGCCATTCTGGAAGACGTTGCTCTGCAGCCTTCACCTCAAAGCAAAGTCTTTCACTTTGGCATGTTTTTTTTGTTTGTTTGTCTTTTTTTTTTTTTTTTGTAGAACTGTGGCACTTACTCAGGCCCTGGCACTTACCAGGCAAGGGCTTATTCTACTGAGGTATCCCCCCAGGATCTAAGAAAAAGGCCAGCATGGAACGCTAGGCATCAAGCCCTGGTTACTGTGCTCTCCCTACTTAAGCAGTTTTGAGGTTGAAAAGAATGGGGACTTTCTGCTCCTTGTGGTGCCCTCAGGCCATCTTTCATGCTTTCCTGCTCATTCTCTGCAGTGGAGATCTTCTCCACTCCATCTCTGCAGTCATGGCTTTACTACAGCTTCCTTCCTGGGCAAACTCACAGTGTTTTAAGCATACTTCCGGGCTAGCTGCCCTTGATTCTCAATATAAATCTGACTAAAATCCCCCAGCAGCATCCCTGCCACAGCCTCAACATTAGACTGCCTTGAAATTTCTCCTGGCAGATTAATTAGTCTGCCACAATTAATCTTAGTTTCAGGCAAAATCTTTGACATAAGTAAAATACAAAATATATGCCAAACCATAATACACATTGTCTGAACTGTAACAACTAGTGCAGTCCTTTTTCCTAAGAGAAACTTCCCAAACCTTGTCTTTGCCAGTAGGATTTTTATCAGCCTTCTGGACTTCAGAGCTCTGACACAAGTCTCCTATACAGAAGAACGTGAGGCATTTTAGTACTGTACTCTTTGGTGTACCTTCTCCAAACCTTTCCAAACTCTTCCAACAAGTCATTCCCAAAGGCTTTTGAACTACATTGTCAAGTATGGTCACAACAATGTCCTCACTTCTCTAGGACCAAATTCTCTCTTGATTACTTTTCTCCTGTTCTGTAGGTAAAACACCAGACACCCAACACTTAAAAAGGAAAGGTATATTTATAGTTTTTGGAGGTTTCAGGCCATAATCAGCCAGCTCCAAGGCAGAGTGGCATGCAAAGGGGCAGCCCTTCAAGGTGGCAGAAGATAGCACATGCAACTAAAGAAAAGGGGAGGGCAAATCTCTTTTCTTCTCCTGTGCTGTATGCCAGTTGTCCACCCATGTGACTGCCATACATTCATCTTCCAAACACTCAGGTGTTTCCAAAGTAAAACCCCTGCCCTCTGCTGAGTTAAACTTAAAAATTCTGAACTTCTCAGGTTGACACAATGTATCAAACATTACAGATCTCATCTGGAGCTTTGAAACTGAACTTTGAAATCAGAGTGAAGGCATAGGTAACTGCAAGACCAATGACCTGATGTTGAATTTGTGACTAGTGTTCGCCTGTATCTGTCTCCAGTCAGTGATTCATGTGTTGGTGGAGATCATGAGTTTTGAGAGCTTGCACAGCTATTTAATGTCTGTGATTTTGTATACAGCAGAAAGGGGAAGAGGCTATAATTAAGTTCAGGAGCCTTTAAGGTTACTGGACTTTTTATCAGTCAAAACTGGCCAGCTGTAAACAATGGGGATTGTGGAAACAATAGCCAGTAGAGCAATTGTTTCTTTTTAAAAATGGTTAAAATAATGCATTCAGTGTATATCTTAACCATATTTTTAAAACAGCAGATAATGACATCTCTCTGTCTCTGTCTCTGTCTCTCTCTCTCTCTGTCTCTCTCTCTCCTCTCTCCGTTTCTGTCTGTCTCTGTCTCTGTCTGTCTGTCTGTCTCTCTCTCTCTCTCCCTGTCTCTCTGCAAGCTCTCTCCTGGCCTCTTGATGGATGCGTACATTTTCAATACCTGACTGTTGAGAGTGGCTCAGCATGGCTTCCAGTTGGACAATGTCTTCCTCATTAATAGGGATGCTGAAACAGTAGGTGCCTTTAATGCATTTATTCTTCACTAGAGCTAAGCTTATACCCTCTTGCAGTCTGCTTTTTAATGATACACAAATGTCTATCAAATCTATAACTTACAACAAAAATGAAAATAATTTTGCATTAGCATTTTCTTACAGTCATTGTTTGTCCCTTGATTGAAATAACTTTGAAAATACTGTTTCTTGACAGCAAAATTGTTTCTCTCTTCTCTGTCTCATACTCTAGAACTAAAAATCATTAGTTTAGCTACAGGTCTGTGAACTGAATCCACAAGATGCATTATCAAGTTAAAGTTTCTGTACCTGAGAAACGAAAGTTTTCTTGACACATAATGTGTGCAGCTAGTACATCCTGTTTTTCTTTCCGCAAAATGGAAATAATGGAGGCATTTGAAATGAGGGCTGGGAATACTAATGCTGGGGAAATGTGGAAATAAGCACAGGGACTTTCAAGGTTGAAAGAGAAGGGCATAGATGGCAGAGAGCTATGCTCTAATTAAGAACTTAGTTAATGAGCTAATTCAAATGAGTAGCATACATAGAGACCTACATCACTGCAATCTACCTAATCTCAGTGGAGTTAATATTCGGTGGTCCACAAGAGAAATGTTAACATTCCACAGGAGACTAGGAAGTCAGATTTTAATAAACAGAGAAATACTAGAGGGAAACAGTATACAGAATGTAATTTGAAATGGAAGCTTTCAGATCATTTTAAATTTAGTTCATTTTTATAATGTAAACAGAAAAGAAAAACCTGAATGTGTAGTTTTAAAATTGGAACATTTTTAATAAAATTCTTGGTGTATGCTAACAGCTTTTACAAGTTTCTAGGTATGGAAGTTTAAGATAATGTTTAAAATATTTATTGGTTTAATAGTTGGAGATACTAGGCATTTTTTATCTTTTAGTTACCAAGCTACTTTTATAGTATAATATGTGACCTAGATAGTTTGGTTGAAACATTCACTCATTTCTATGCACTTACTGGCATAGGTAAGCAGGAGAGCTGCCATAGAATAGCTGTAATTCTACTAACAGTTTGTACCCCTGAATACTATGATACTGTCCTAAAAAAATCTTCTCTGATGAAGAATTTCAGTTGTTAGGGGTCTAGTGCAATGGCCAAGACAAAGATATTTTAAATATGTTCTCCAAGGTAAGAATAGCTTGATGCACACATTCCTAAAGGTATTATCTGATGAAAGGAATATTGCACAGCCCCCAAATATCAGGAGTTATAACCCTAGAAGATTGGTATGTAATTCAGTTATGAAGTCAATCAAGCATAAGTCATAAATCCCTAAGAAAACAAGCTTAATTAGTTTGGGTGCATGCCTCATGAAACTACTTGTCACAAATTTAATTAATTTTATTTTTTAAAACCAACAAACTAAAGCTTAGATTAGAGGCAGTAAAAATTCCCTTAGTATTTGGCCGTGAAAAGTCATTTTATTGACATGTATGACACAGAATATTATATTTCAGAATATTATGTGATTTGTTAATCCATAGTTACTTGTATAACTCTCTGTTGATCTTGTGTCCAGTGATCTTAATTCATGCTATATAATTTTTCACCAGTGAGAGTGGAATTCTCCTTGGAAGGTTATTTTTTCAAATACAGTTGATAATTTATGAATACAAAGTTCGAAGTAAGCATTCTAGAAGGAATGCACAATTCTGCAGAACATTTAATTCACTAAGTCGATGCTTGACTACACATCTTTCTTCTGCTCTTGTCCAAACTATTGAAATTGTAATAATCTGTTGGTCATGATAGATTTTGTTACTGTTAAAATGAAAATAGGTCTAAGTAAAAGTGCATATGACTATGCAGAGCTTTTCTCCTCTGGATTAAGCAAGTGCTCTACCACTGAGTTATACCTCTAGCACCATTCCTGCAAACTACACTCTTCTAACGAGGTCCAACCTTATGATCTTAATTTCAGCATTCTCTAAGTTTATGCAGCAATTTATACCCCATAATTAAGATATTATTCTTTTTTCTAACCAGCCACTTACACATGCAAGGATGGTATGCTAACCTCATTTGACAGATGCAGATGAAATCAGAAATCATTAATTTTATGACTCTAAAAATAATTTTTATTCACATTATGAATATTATGCTTCTATGGATTCAAACTCCATTGTAAAGCTCATTCCACAATTAAAAATTGTACTTTTATCAAAATTTATACAGTTAAGCCCCTGTCTAAGATGGAAGTAAAATGTGAATAATCATTAATAATCATTTAAGTTCAGAAAAATTATTAATACAGTTCAATGTATAACAGAACAGAATTCTACAAGCTCAGATGACTGAGTATAGAACTCAACCATGATAAAGAAAAGAATAACAATTGATAATAATAGTAAGACATTTGCGGACAGTGCTATTTAAAATAAGAAAAGAGGCAGATAGCTCAGTATAATAAGTGCTTGCCTGGCAAAAACAAGGCCTTGAATTCAATCCCCGATACCACCAAAAAAAAAAAAAAAAGCAAAATATATACTTAAAAACATCTGTTTTATTTATTAGTGACTGGTTAAAAGTTGTTAATGAATTTTAAGCACAAACATGAATATTAGAAATTTAAGGTTGTTACAATTAAGAATAGGTTTAATATATGCATATATATATATATATATATATACATACAGAGAGAGAGAGAATCCTATTGTAAGTCAAATATTTATTCATCTACTTGAAATATTTCTGTATGAGTGATAAGTAAACTTTTCACCTTTTTTTCATTTTTTATTTATTTATTTATTTATTGATGGTACCAGGGATAGAACTCAGGACCTTACGCTTGTCAGGCAAGCGCTTATTCCACTGAGCTAAGGTCCTGAGTTCAACTAACTTTTTGATATTTCTTACATGGAGAGCACAGCTCTAAGCATAAAACTATTTGAATGAAACAAAATTGTTTCCCACAATTTGAAGATGAAAAATGAGTTAGGAAATAAATGAAAAAAACTAATTTTGAGAGTTATAGGAAGAAAATAAAAGAGACTAAAAACCAGATCCTGATAGAATAAATTGAACAATTAGGAAAGTATCACATTTTCTTGGTTCATTACTAAAGTGATACTGTGAATAAATCCAAAAGGAGACTTTCTGGTCAGAAGGACAGTAGAGACATTAATGTCAGCAGCACTTTAGTGGAAGAGAGGCTTTGTTCATGGTATCATTTAAAGAATTATTTGTATTTTAAAGTGAAAAAAATGATACAGAATTTCAAAACAAGATAACAAGAGATTAACAATGGCTAGTATAATGCATATTATTATCTTCAAATGGTTGTTCAGATTATCAGACACAAGCATGCAACATTGGTGAAACAATGTAAGCATAAACCATTCTGTTCCATGAACTAATAGGAATTAGTAATATAATTATCTGAGCTATCTTGTAAGTGTGTGTGCATGTATACATTTTTCTGTTTGTTTGTTTTTTTAATGTACCCTGAATTGAATTAAAGACCTTGTGTTTGACGAGCAAGCGCTTAAGCCACTGAACTATCTCCCTGTATATATATATATATATATTTTTTTTTCCCATCCCAGTTAAAGACTTTAAGCAGATGAGTAACATGTTGTCTTTAAAATGAATTTCACATTATGTGGAATTTACAATGTTTTGAATAGGCTTCTTTAAGTAATTTCTGAGTATAAAAAGTTTTCATCAATATTAATATACTCCTATGATGCTTTTAAAATAGAAATATGTCTTAAGCAGTGGAGTAAACTATGTTTTTTTTCATATATTTTGCGTAGGACTTTTTAAATTATTTTATTGAGAAGCAAATACCAGTGAGAAACTTTCAAAACCAATTAGTCGGACGGTTTCAATAATTGATGCATTGCTTATTGTTGTCTTAGTGGTTATTTACTGTACAAGATACTTACATGATATCCTGTCCATAAACATTGTTAGAACAAATCTTTCTATTCATTGAATTAAGAGAATGTAGCTGTATATCCATCTTAACTATTTTGTGTATACAGACACAAAGTGGTCCTTCATTTTTATCCCCTTTTTTGTTTAGTTTTGTCAGAGATGAGTATTCCTTTGCCATTTAAATATTGTATGTGCATGAACTCAGCAAAATATTCCAATGTAGTTCAGTAGTCCATAACAGAAGTAGATTTTCCATAAGACTGGCAATGTCAAAAGTTGTTGACTTGAGCCTTTTACAGCTCAGAATATGAATACAGCTTTAATTTTATACTTCCTTTTTATACTTTTCTGCTGCATGGTTAAAGCCAAGATAAACACAGACTTGTATAACAAGAAATGTAACTGATGACGTCAGTTAAAAGCCCTCAGAATTTATCCTGAAATCCTGTACCACATTTTGTAGATCCTTCATCAGTGTCAGCCATGTGGATGAGTCATGGCCATTGCCTGACCAATTTGCTCCCTGTGAAAGCCTGAGAGAATGTTCCCTCTCCATGTGACTCTCCTTAGGTACAATCTATATCATCCATCACTTTCCTCTGTGGCCCCATAATCTCCTTCATCAGATAATTTGGGAAACAGCTGTGTTTCATGTCATTAAAGTGCAGGTTCTCTTATGTCCTGAGTATTCACTGACCTTCAAAGGCTAGGGCCAAAATGTTTATTGTCCTGGCAGCCCTTTTTCTTCTCTAATTTTTGGTCTGCTAGCTTAGGTTGTTAACTCTCCAGAAGAGAAGCTTATTATTATTACCCTACAACATAGACAGTTGAGTTTAACCTCACTGGCTGAATTTTAAAGATTTTAGACAAAATATGGAACAGGTATTTTCCATCAAGTATTGATATGTTAAACTTTAATTCCCCACAGAATATGAAGAAAAATTTTTTTTAAAAATTAAAAAATAGGAATAAACAATGACATATTTTTACACAGAAGTTTAGAAATCTAATCAACTTGCATTTACTCAAAATAGTTTTTCAAAAGAATTTTAATAGTTTAAAAATGAAAAGAAAAATTGTAAGATGCTTGGATGTTTAAAGAATATGCTCACTATTGCCTGAGATGTGGGATTATGAAAGAAAATTCATATTGACAGATTCATCAGTCCTGTAAGAAATGAGGACTCTGTTGAAATTTACGACATAAAACTTCCATAGTGGTTGGTTTCCTTATATTTCTGACTTTTGATTTTCTCAGATATCACCAGCTCCCAGATTATCCTCACTTCATAATTCTTGCTTCAAAGTTGATTCCATTATTATTGCTAATTGGTTACAGAATGGAGATTAAATCACATACATTGCTGAAGGGCTCCAGGTTTTTGCTCTGAGTCTTTCTCATTTCTGGTATTTCTTCCTTTGGAGTCCATGCTGCTCTTTGTGAGAATCCCATTAACTGCAACAGAATTGTACCTTTTTTCTGGGCTGTGATATCTCTTTTTCATAGATATCGCCTACATTTTTATCAGAAAGTAAGCATAGAAATTAACTTTATGGTTTATCAGTGGAGAGTCGTAAGCTTACTTGATATCTTTCATTTATTTCTAATTCGCTATCAAAAGGCGATTTTTACATCCATCACCTTTTTAACAAATATCTGATAGCTAAGTGGGACACTTAACCAGCGTCATATTCCAAGCACACTGTCGCCTTTCAGAAGCTCCTTTCCAACCTCATCATACTACTCATAATCTCATGATGTCATCAGCATGATAGAAGGGAAAGAAGACTGGAATATTTGGGGACATTATAAAGGTGTTCACTATGGAGGAAATATGATACTTGAGATGATCTTGAAGTGAGGAGGCCGAGAAAGTGAGAAAATCTACAAAAATAGCTAAGAGCAGGTGTCAAGAAAAATGTGTGAAATGGCTGTGTGTTCTGTGAAAGGTGGGACATTTTGTCTTCTCAGCATAGGCTGTCATGACTGAAGTTACTGATGTTCAGAAAATAAAACGAGAGGGATCCTAAAATGATTTTCTTCAGTGTTTAAACAAACAAATATTTATTCAAATGCCTATAGCCAAACTACAAAATCAACCTGAAGGGCCACACAGGGATGAATCAATAAAGAACATGTAATATAGGCACACACACATGGATAAATGACTACATGGATGTGTGTTTGTGCATCTTTATGTCATGCGCTACTATCGAACCTTTCAATAGGAAGTTGTTCTTTCATTCATGTTAATATGAATACAATTGGGAAATACTATACTAAATAAAGTGAGCCACATGCACCGAGACGACACCCTAAGTCTTCACATAGATGTGAATCTCAAACAGTCAAACACAGGGGCACATACAGTATAGTGGTCTTTACCACACTGTGTGGGGTTGAAACATGGAGAGACCATAAGGAATAGAAAGGCTCACATGGGAAGATTAAGTCTGATTCTTTTTAGATCAGTTTCACACCATACTGAAGATGGCTAATAATCTAAAACTGTGCATTTCAATACCAGTAAGAATAAATTGCAAACATTTTCATCACAAAAATGCTGAACATTTGAGATGATAGATACATCATTAGCTTAATCATCTTATATTCAATAATTTACTAACCAATTTGCACTCCATAAACATATATGATTATTACTCATCAGTGTGTATTAATTAGAAAGGCAAAGATACTCTGGCTATTCACAGAGGAGGAAGTCTGAGATTCAGGGAATGAGAAGCATTCCTAGTTAGTGATGTGATAAAGAGGAGCACAGGACAAAGCTGAAGTCTGACTCTAAAACGGATTCTTCTCCCGCTTGGGATCAGAAAGATTGCAGAAAATTTAGTCACACAGCTGCAAAGAACCTGAATTTTTCTAAGAATAAGAATTATCTTAGATATATTCATATACACAGAATAATGAAGACAATTGAACTACTAGTCACAATTGGTTCTTTGATGATAGCAGTTAATGCTTAAGAGTTTTACTTTGTCAGATTTCACAGGCTAATACCCGGTAATCTGGACAACTACATTGAAGACAACATTGTGCAATATAACAACCACTGTTTAGCACCTATCATTTTGGGTTTTTTTTGAAATTGTGTATTGTTTATATTTTATCTACTATTTTTCTATTCTCTTTAAAATAAAAAGAAAATTTAAATTACCTTAGAAATCGATTTTGCACAGAGCCGTGCCCGTCAGAGATGTCCGATCAGCACACACTGTAGTGCCACTGTGGTGATGGTCCTGGCTGAGCATCAGTTCTGTTTTGCTAGACTTCTGACTTTTAGAAATTTAGCTAATAAATGGTTGTAGTTTTATGTTGCTAGCTGTATAGAGATTTTATTGACAAAAGTTGAAACCTAAAGATAGATAGAAATCAACAAACTAATGAGAGGAAATTATAAATAATAAATCTAAATATTGATTAGAAATTTCTATCGGTGGGACCAAGGAGTTGGCTCAGTAGAATAAGCGCTTCTCTGGAAAGTGCAGGGTCTTGAGTTCAATCCCTGGTTCCGCAAAATAAAAAGAAAAAAAAAGAAATTTCTATTGATTTCAAGAATAATAATTTATAATTTTAATTAAATTGACTTCTTTCATTTAAAAGCCTGATATCAGCAAATCAGACATACAATATGGAAAGTAACACTGGAAAGGAATTACGCATATTATTGAGGAGTTATTCTTCCAAAAAGTGGAGAATGTACTGTCTTGTAGTTTAAAGTTTCTCCAATGTTTCTATATTTTATGCTGAATATGTATGTGAAAAATCAATTCATTTAGGCATAAATAATAAATATAATTCGATTTGTTAAAACCAATTACCTTTATTATACATTTATAATATCAAGGATGCTTTTACACATGCATAAACTTTCTGTGGAACAAGTTTTTACGCTACAAAGCATTAAAAGTTAGAACTAAAATGTAAAATTCATATAAATACTTGAAATCCTATTAAGCATAAGTTTAGGATCCAGAGAACCCAGTAGACATGGAGGATTGTGGGCTGCTTTGCTGGCAACTGCAGGATTACCACGAGAAATTCATGATTATTGTGGTATGGGTGGTGGAGGAGGAAGAAGACAGAGAGTGCATAATGACACTAAATTTAGAGAGTAAAAGTGTAAACACATTGCTGGAATATTTATGCCATGGTGGGAAACATGTGCCTTCTCTTTTTCTTCATCTAATGTAAAGAATGCAAGAAAACCCTTAAAAGTTTCATGATCCAGTATTTTTCTTTGAAAGATGTGTCTGCTCACCGTGCACTGAATGGGTTGCAGCTGTGAACTTAGCTTTCAGACTAACCAGTGGAAAGTTCTAGGGGGAGACAATGGAGTAAGGAACTCCAGAATGCAATAAAGACTGAAAGTTGAGGTCACATTTGTAAAATGCTTCTTAAGCAGAAGAAACTGGAATTGCAAAAGCAAAGCAAAAAGACTGCAGAGAGTTGATTTCAGAAAATGGTTAGTTTATAAGAATGAACAGAGGCAAACCTATTTGATTAGGGAACACAGAGAATATGGAAATAAAGGGCTACGTATGATATTATCTGTTTCAGGCCTGAACTTCAGGTTAGCTCAGCAAATACAATAAATATATATAGGTCTTTGTAAACATGGTAAGCAGGTGGATATTTCTCAGAACATATTTAAAATAATGGGTAAATTTTTAGAATATAAAAATCAGTATAGAGTTTGGTTGGTACAGACACAAAAATATTACCTCTGATTGTGAAGTTTAGGGAGATATTCACAAAATAGTAACTGCTTTATTTAGATGAGATACCATGAATTTTTATAAATACTGAACTTCTTAAAATATTGAAAAGTTTTATGAGGGATAATGAATATAAATTTTTGATTGATTTGAAATGTGTTTTTATTTAGAAACTTCTATAGTGAAAAGACTATTTTAAATGAAATAGACTGTAAGAAAACAAAAATACTTCTATTAGAAAGTCAACATGGGATAAATGTTTTGATTGCCTCTTGGCATTTAATAGGATCTAGCATGAAAAAATACTGTGATGCCACTAATTGAAACAATGAAGACATAACTCAAATTTGAGATTAATCAAGAAAAAGTTTATTTTCCTATATTTATTTTTTATTATTTATTTATTTATTTATTTTTATTTTATTGAAGTATAAATATGAATCAGATGGTTTTAAGACACCTTAACAAGACAGATTCAATAAATTAATACATTTCATACTGTTTTGGTATCGTACAAGGTGCATACATGATATTATACTTACAGACATTATTATAGCAGATGTCTCTTATCAGTAAATTAAGAGTGTAGCTGTTAACACCTAGATAGAGCAAGACTTATATACCAACACATGTACTTTATGTTTCTTATGTGGTCCGTGAAGTTCCCTCAGGGTTTATCTTGTAGTCCTGTACATTATTCTGTGGATCCTTTGTCTGTGTCATCCGTGTGGATGAGTTACGGCCAATGCTTGACCAATTTGCTCTTGGTGAGAGCCTGAGAGAAAGTTTTATCTCCGTGTGACTCTCCCCAGGCACACTATAGAACTTTGATCTCTTTCCTCTGTGGCTCCATAATCTCCTTGTTCAGAAAATTTGGAGCTCACCTGAGTTTCATGATGTTGCAGTACAGGTTCTCCTATGTCCTGAGTTTTTGCTGACCTTGAAAGGCTAGAGCCAAAATGTTGGCTGGCCTTGTGGCTCTTCTATTTCTCCATCTCTGATTTGTGAACTTAGGTTGTTAACCATCCAGAACAAAAGCTGATTAGTATCCTGCAGCAAATGCCATTCACTTTGCCTTGTCAGACTCAATTGATTTTAGTTGTTGTACATTTCCTTTTGTATTTGTGCTTTTTGCTTGTTATACTAGGGAGACGATACAATATTTACACATGTGTGTCTGGTTTATTTCACTTATGAGTATATGTTCAAGTGGCATTATTTTCCTATATTTAATATAAACGCAAATGCTTTTATTTTGCTTTTGCAAGATAAACATGAGACATTTTGGATTGGCTCATTGGAGACATCAAACTTGTTAGTCAAATGATAACATGTTTTTGGCAAGTCACATACTAAATTTAAATATGATTTCTATGGCACTTAAATTAATTCTTCTATGATACAATGTCATATCTTCCTTTTTGCGACTATCATGGTTAACTTTGTGGGTCAATTTGATTGAGTTACAGGATACCAGGTATCTATTAAATCACTATTTGTGGGTGTCTCTAGTACTTATTTGTGGCGAATCAGTAGATATGAGAAAATCACTCTTATAAATACAAGTGGCAATCATCAAATTCATTGTAAAATTTAGAACAAAACACAAAGGAAGGGTGAGTTTTCCCTTGCCTAGATCCCTCTGATCCCTCTTCTGTTTTAGACAGTGACACTAATGATCCTTGGGTCTTCAAAGTTGTAACAATGCTCAGACCATGAGGTCCTTTGTTAATCAGGCTTTCAGGATTAGAAAGGAAGTAAATCATTAGCGTCCTTGAAGTTCAGGTCACAGATGGGAAACTGTGGAATTGCTTAGCTTTATTAATGAACAAGCCAATTCTTCATAATAAACCTTTCTGTGCTCTATTCATATTCATGTATCTGTTCTCTCTCTCTCTCTCTCTCTCTCTCTCTCTCTCTCTCTCTCTCTCTCTCTCTCTCTCTCCCCTCCCTCTCTCTCTGTAGGATTTGAAGTTTGTCTGACAACTCTGAATAGTATAGACAAAAGTAATAATACAAAATATAACTGATATGTAAATACTGGGAATGAAGTCATGGAGCAAGTCAAATTTAAAGATGGCTTCTGTGGCTTGGTTCTAGGATTTTCAGATATTGTCTCTTTGTTCCGTTTAAAGATGCTAATGATCACTTACTAGTGACCACCAATAGTCAACAATATGAACTGTTCATGTAGATAAGCAACATACTGGGATGTGTTATGCACACTGCAAGCTCCACATAGGAATGTAAGAATATGTACAGTAAATGTGTAAAACCAGGGAAGAGTTCAACGTATGGGTGGATGAATGAACAAGGGAAGGGAAAAGGGATGAAAAAGGTGTAAACACACATAATGTACATGACACAGCTTTCCTCAAGGAAACAGTATATCTACATCATGTAATAATAAATTAAAATAACTTTTTAAAATATTAAAAACTATGCAATATGTGTATACTGGTATACAAGGGGATATAAAGTAAGGGTACAGTCCTAGGAATATTGTAACATTTAGGGTCATTGTGGACTTTAAAGAAAGCAGGGATCTTGATTGCTGTCACAACCCACCCCATTCATATATAGTATCTGGGCTGCCCAGGAGCCAGAGGAATCTGGGAGAATGACAGTCTATTACACACACTTAACCTAGTATTGACTCAAATTGTTCCTGTCACATTGAATATGGTCTCATCTCTTGAAAAATTATCATGTGCACTAACATTATGGTTAAGATATGAACTGTTCCCCCAAAGCCTTGTACTGAGAGATGGAGCTTGGTCAGATCCAGCAGATCACTATAGCATGACTTGAAATAGTACAAGTCAGTCCCTGTTTCCTCCCCTGTTTTTCTCTGCTTCCTGGATGTCATGGATGAAGCATCTTTCGACTACCATGTCCTTCCCTCTGCATTGGGCTAGCTGACAATGGATTGGCTCCGGTTGTCCTTGATCCCATGGATTAAGAGCCTTTGGAACTAGTACATCGGAGGACAGGGTTTAGAGATGCAAGGGTGGAGAAGTCTTAGCATATTACAGGATAAGCTTGATGGGAAATTCCAATTGGAACTCAGAAGTCTGAAATTCTGATGAGATGGTCAGGCCCAGGAAGTTTTCATTGGGAGCAAGGACTCCACTGACAGCCTAGAGCACACTCTGTTACCTACACCCTAGCAGAAACTGTCTTCATTTTATTGATGTCCTGAGACTTTGTGGGAAACTGAGATTAAGTGTAGTAGGTAAATTATTTGGGTAGAGCAAACTTCAAAGCAACCCAGCATTCAGTCTGTGGTGCATAGGTACTCCTAGCTGCTGATATAAAGATCTATAGTGAGAATTAGGAGCAAAATGCAGTTTTAAAAAGATTTAATTTTATCAGAAAGGAAATGCCTGCAAAGTTGGGGTCATATAATTCATCTTTGCTAGTACCATGCATGGGAACAATAGGAAAGATGGCATGAAGGTGTCTAAGGAATCAGCAAAACCATATCCATCTCAGGCTTAGAAGTGCAAGGTTATATACCTTCCCATTGGGAAGAAAAGTATGAGGGACTCTATTGGAAAAGGGATGCATAGGAAATTTGTTCCACTTGATCCTTATCTATTCACACAAATTCCTATATAACCAATTTACAAGCAGAGATAGCTCTTGAATGATGTGATGACAGATCTTGGTATCATTCACATGATGTTGGCTTGATAGACATGCAAAGAATGCAAGAGTAATCTGGTCGAGGAGGCTTATATCCAAATTTCAGAAGTAAGGAATAGGATGCCAATTAGTGTGCCCCAGATAGGGGAGAAAAAAGGTTGTGAGTCAAGCCAAAAAACAAACAAACCACAATAAAAACATCAGGAAGAAGGGAATAACAGAATAGGAAAGTCAGCTAAGGGAAGTGATAGGTAGTGAGCAGAGCCATACCCACAGAGGGCCATGAAGTCTATAGCCTGAAGTGATGTATTTGTTGGATTTCCAAAGCTGCATGGGTAGTGGATGTGAAGCTACATGATTTCTTTACCTACTTGGGTCACCTCATTAAGAGTTTGCCTTGATTTCAAGGGGAGACTTTGGAATTTGACTTGTTAACAATGCTGGCAGACTGAAAAATCTTAGAGCTCGAATAAATACATTTTGTATAATGAGATGCACATAAGCCTTTGGGTGACTAGGGAAGACAAATGTTATGATTTAGATCTAAATCTTCAATGAAAACCTCATGATCCAAGGTGAGGTCTGTTTGGAAAAGGCAGATCACTAAAACTGTGACTTGGAAGAGTCTATTCCTGTTACATATCCTCCACTATTTTTCAACCTCTATTTCCAGCTTCCATAGATTAAGCAGCTTTCTTCCACTCTGTCCTTCTACTACTCCATTTGTTTACTGGAGCCATCTGATCAGGGAGTGCATCTGTGAGACAAAATAAATCTCTCCTCCTGTAAGCTGAAGATGTTGAGTATGTCTCCCCATGATGGGAAAGTAGCTAAGGTAAGTAGTAAAAGGCATACAGCTTTTGATAGTAAAATGCTTGAGACTTTTTGATAGAGGTTACCAGAAGAACTTGCATTCAGAATGTGAACTCGGTGATGTATGCTAGGTGTATGTCTCCTTTCTGATCTTATGTCATAATTGGATTCACAGGGACCCCATTAGCTTTCCTTCTCCATAAGAAAACATTCATTCGTGGTGTTGGTGACTTTACGCTGGTCAACACAGTGACCTAGAAAGAACAACTGTTGTAGGCTTTACTGGGGGCATTCACACGTTAAAGTAAAATGTGGCACATATGGAGATACCCCCTTCTGAGGTAAAAGGCACATGGTTTCTGGTTGTTCATACAGTCAAGTATCTGGTTTCTCTAGCAACTCACACTGAACTTCACAATAGTTGGGAAACTTAAAGTTATTTGCTACATGTAAGTGCTCACTTAAAGGTAAGCTCAGCAGGGGAGACTTCAATTATTAAGGGCCAGAATGAACCATGGCCCATAGAATGAATATTAGCCATACTCTCTTCTCAGCCACCCATGTCACAAACCACTGAACTCATGAGTAAAGTGGCCAAGGTGAAAGGACTGAAATACATGAGCTCAGGAGCAGGAAATTACTCACATCAAGGCTGACCTGGTTGTGGTTAGAGCAAAGTGCCCAATCTCCTTGCAATAGAGACCACTACTGAGCTGTTACTATTACGTTATTGTCCATAGTACTCAGCCAACCACCTGGTGGCACAGTGATTTCTATCATGGATGAAGGAACATTTTGTCCTTATTGAAACAGATAACTGTTCTGGGTATTTTTTTTTTGTTCTCTAAAAAATGGTTATGGTAAAATCTCACCATTCATGGACTTACAGATTGCCTGTAATATTTTATTTGAGATAGTGTTGCTTCTAACCAAGGAACTTACTTCAAAGCAAAAGAAGGTGATAGGGTCCATGTTAATAGAAACCACCGCTCTACCCATGGTCCTCATCATTCTGGACAGCTATTTTGATAAAAAGATAGAATAATATTTTGCAGACTTAGTCACAGTTCCAACTGACTATACTTCCTTGTAGGCCCAAGAGAAGGCTGTATGTGCCCAACATAGAATAATATTTTAGTAATAGCTAGAATTCAGTGAGCTAAGAATCATTAACCACAATTGAAGGATCCAAGAATCAAGGGAAGAGAATGAGAGATGGACTGTTATTTAGTCAGTGAGCTCCCTCACTGAACTTTCCTTCTTATTTCTGTGATTACAGTTCATTGGCCTGTATGTATTAGTTGAGGAGGATACCATTGATCTGAATGTTAATATTTGGTTCCTCTCATCTCTAAAACAATGAACAGAAGTTACTGCATGTGCTGGAGTTATTGATTCTGAATAGAAATAGATGCCAAGAACTCCAAGTTACGGGTAGAAACCAGAGATGCTTTACACATCTATTTTGATTTGATGAAATTTTCTTAGCAGTGCCTCCCATAATTAAGGAATTATTCACTGAGTTTTAAATTAATTCAAGAAAATGAAGGTATTCGGAGAAAAATGTATATATTTAGAAGTGAATCATTTATCTAACTTCAATGTAGTATTCCTTAAGGATTGAATAAAGCAAGGTTAAATACTTAAAATAATACAATTTTAGAACCAGTAGTGGTACTACAAGTTAGTTAATTTAACCCCCATATGCAGTCTCAGTTTTTCAAATGTGACTTATTAAACTTCATGCAAATAATGGTTTTCTGAGAAAAGAATATGCCTCACTGCAACATAGCATGTAAGAGTTGGATACATTTGTAAATTCTGTCTGTTATTAATATATCCATGTAATGAAATTACAAATGCATGAAAACCTTTCCTCAAATGCTGACATTTATAACATTAATACTATAATTGTTCAATTTTATCCAGAAGAAAAGTTTAAGAGAACAAGTTAAGCTATGTGTATATTTAAAATAAATATTGTTCTTCAGGGAAATGGCTGCATTTTTCACATCAAACATATTAAATGATTGAAACAAATAATCCCACAGGCAATATGGAAAACTAGTTATTTTGTAACTAATGTAGGAGATGGATTAATTATGTGTTCTTTCTGAGATTTGTTAAACCTGTGGTATAATGCTGTGCGATCTTCAATCTTACTGCTAGAAAGAGTCAGCATTTATGGGAATCAGACCAAATTATTTCAAGTGTTTTCATACCTAAGAATGATTAAATATAAAATATTACTTTTACATATTATATAACATTAGATGCTAAAATTCACAATCTTTTCTGTATTATTTTTAGTGTGCATTTTAAGTAATGTTTTTACTTCATGTGTTCTTCAGTATTCTTCCAATATACTTATTTATAATAGAATTTACAGGATTTTAGGATGTTATGCAAAGACTTTGAGAAAATTAGCTCAATATTTTCTAAAGAGGAAGGTAAATTGAGCTTTTAGCCTACATAATCTCTAACCAAAGATTATATTCACACTACTCCTTATTCTGTTGCCCAGGCAGAGCCTAGAATTTTCAACATAGCACTCTTCTAGAAAGATATCAGATGAGTAAAATATGATTGCAAATCAAAGCTTTGATTGCTTTGCTGTCGTTTTTTCTTATTTGAACTACATTCATATTAAGTTATTTTAAAAATTAATTATATTTAATTTTTCAAAAAATAAACAGTTTTTTTGGTGGAACTAGGGATCAAACTCATGACCTTGCACTTGGCAGGGAGGTGTTTATTCCACTGAGTCATCTCCTCAGCCCCAGGAAATAAATACATTTTTATGTATTTGTTTTATGCTGGGTCTAGTTACATAGACCCAGCATAAAACAAATACATAGTTACTTGGACTCATAGTGATCTTCCAGGTTCAGCCTCTCCACTGAAACTGCGGGTGTATGCCACTCTGCCTGGTTTCAGGGGCCAGGAGGGCACAGCATGGCATGTGTTACCAGGGATTGAACCCCGTTTCTTGCATTTATAAGTAGATACTTAGTCCACTGAGCTATCACTTCTGTCTCTAAAACTGAATTTATATATAGCATTTTTTTGACTTTTTTTCTTCAGAATCCATATGTTGCACCAAATACTTTTGGTACAAAAGCACATAAATTAAAATATGAATGAAATAAAGGTGTGAATTTCTTTGCAACAGATTTGGAAATAGACCAACCCAGCCTTTAGGACCCAAGTTGAATAAATTCGTTTTGTGAATCTCATTCTTTGCAAAATTACAGAAAATGTTGCTACAGAAAACTGTGTCCTTCAGTGTGAAAGAATGGTAAATTAGGAGATAGTATTAAATTGATTCTGTGGATGTTTGAATTTTGTGGAAATTTGTCAATGAATTTCCAATAAGCTCTTTGAAATCTTTAAGGCTTTGAAAAATTTCATCATATTTTTCATTTAAAATGATCTTCACTAAATGTTTAAAACCTTTCTTCTTCTATAAAATGGGCATTATGTTTCATGGTCCAAAAGATTTTTCAAAGGGTAAAAGTGTTAAATGTAAGTATTCTTCTGTAAATTTCACAAGTGTCTGTGCTTTAGGTTCAAGTTTTCATTCCCAGTGTCTTCTAGATTGCAGGCCTCAGTATAGGTACTTTTACAATCAGGTTTTCTCCATTAACTTTCCTCCGGTCATTTTTTTTATGTTTATAATTATAGAATGTGAACGTAGAAATTATTTCAGTATCATCAGGCTCCCTACAATGACACCAAACTTTCCACAACAAAGTGCTGTGGAAAAGAAGTAAATTAAAGCAAGGACAAGAAAATTATTATAATTTGTCCTAGATCTCATAGTAGAACTAGGTGCTATTTCTGTGCTAAGGCACTGAGGTCTCACTTTGAAGCTCTTCCACTACTGTAATCTTAGATGTAGTAGTTTTGTTTCCAAGTTGGATTCTTGCAAATTTCTAATTCTTTCTTTCTTTCTTTGTTTCTTTCTTGCTTTCTCTCTCTCTCTCTCTCTCTCTCTCTCTCTCTCTCATTCTTTCTTTCATGTAAACTGAGAGTCACTGCCAGGTATTCTCTACCCAGGAGTTAGTTACCATTTTACTATGGAGTATGATACGCCTAGACCTTCTAAAGAGCTTTCCATAGATCCCTAAGTAAAAGCTAAACCTCTTATACTACTACGTTTAGTGGCCTACACCTCACTTTGCAAAGTTGTACAAATTTCACTCAGTGTGCCGCAGTGGCATGGAAATCTCCCATGTATTCCTTGAGGACATCCTGCAGGACCTTTGCACTTGTTTTGTAGCAGCAGAGGACAGTGAGCAAAAATAAGCTCCCACAAGATAAACGAGTGCAGAGGAACAAGAAAGCTTTTGTTATGAGCTTGCCACCAACATGCCGACTTTCAGTCAGGGCTCCCAGATTGTTGGTACCTGCCTGAACTTTCTTTTCAGGTTTGCACAATAACTGCACTGCTTCTTTACCTCATTTTCAGGAACTTTACAAGAATGTCACACAATTGTCCCAAGGCCTAGATTTCCCAAACACTGTTGATTATCTGCCTATCATGGGGCAGCATGATTTAATATTTTCCCTATCTCCCAAGTTGCTGCATTTGTTCGTATTTTATGACCCTGCTTTTCTCTAAGTGAGCTCCTGCTTAGTTATATGAGACAGGTGGGGCAGTGAGTTGAACTTACATAACTCTACCTTACAATAGAGTCTTTTTGGCCCATAAGTTTCTCCTCCATGTGAAGTGACTGTGTGGCTTGCTTCCTTAGGGGCATTTGAGACAGTTACCCTAACTCAACCAGGTCATGTACATGGGCTGAAAACATCATCAGCCGTCACAGCTTATATCATGCCTTATCACTCAGCTCCTTCTCTATATTATCCATATTACAACCTGACAGATGACGTATTTATTTATTTCCTGCTTCATAATTCATAAGAACATTTAGTATGACTTGTATTTAGTATGATGGTCCCAGTATCAATAGTGTGAATAGAAGTTGCTCAATTGACATTTATGAAGAAATTAATAATGTAAGAAATACACTGCCCTCGCTTTATCTTTTACCAAATGTATTTAGATCAATCTTAAATGTATGTGGATTCTAAATTTTAGAAATCACAAATTTTCTTGCTTAAGTTTAAGCTAGTAGATTAAAACATTTTATTCTACAAAATTAGTTTCTTTCATTTCTGAATAAAATATCAGTAAACTATAGATAACCAAGGTTAAAGTAACTTTATTAGTCATCTCTTCTGTTGCTGGACACAATCACTGGCACGTACAATTTACAGGAGGATAGGTGCAGTTTGGCCTACTGTTTCCGTCTATGATCAGCTGGTTCCCAAGCAAAGACCTCAGAGTGGAAGGGGATGGTGGTGCAAGATGGTTACTGGATGGTGACCAGGAAGAAGAGCCACAGAAGGGTGACAACAGCAGGGGATCAGGGATTATACCCCAGGTCACACTGTAGAGTCCATTCAGATACACCTAGACATGGCTTCTACCGATTCCTAAGGAATATCCCTAGGAAACTCACTCTAACAGCCATAGTCACTCTCTAAAAGGAGAGTCAAAGACAGCCTTGCATTTAAACATTGCCCCGTTTTCCTTTCTCTTCATTAGATGATGTTATATTTTTAGAATTAAAGTTAGAAGCACTCAAGCAAGCGAGCATGAAATTCTATCCAGAATGGTCCAATTGTTTCATACCACATTCAAAATTATGTTTCAAGAAAATGATTTCAGGGTTTTGTTTAGGAGCTTACCATGAAATTGCCATAAAAGCCAATCAGATATTCACACCTCAGTCAAGAAAACTTCAAGTCCTATAATCGCAATAATTTATTTTCTCATTTGTACAGTGTCCTTGCTTTAGTTTACTTGATGAAATAATGAAAAGAAACCTTAAAAGAAAAACAATCATAACCCAGTAATTTCAGAAAAAAATAGTGGCATAGTAAGCCTTTTAAACTTTACTTGGAGGTATACAAAGTTCTTATTGCATATTTCAGTTTTTTTAAAAACTGAATGCCTTTAATTTTTTTCTTTGGCCTTTCATTGTGTATGTTCAAATTTCTTTATTTTTACTATTCTTTTTTTTTTTTTTTTTACTTTTTATGTATTTAGTACAGGTCTACGGGATCTCACTCTGTAGATTGGACTGGTAGTGACTCTGCTATTATCAGCCACCCAAATGCTGCCATTACAGGTGTGCACCATCACGCCCAGTCTAAATCACAGCTTCAGCATACCCCAGGAGCGGGGCTGGCATGGCAGGCCCGGGGATCGAACGAAAATTTCTTTATACTCTGAGATTTCTATCTGATCTTAAAATGGTGAAATATTATTATGAGCAAGTCTTGTTACACTGTTAGAAGACAAGTACATATAAAGAAAAGGATAACTAGTAGTGAAGGCGTTTTACTATATCTTTTGGGAAATAACAGTGTGACATTCCCCCTAATGCTTTTTGTCACAAGGCAGACTGGAGTCACCTGGCTTCTCTCTAGACCAGTGATCAAAGGAACAGAGTACATGAGAAAAAAGTGTCACATTTATATAGCGCCACACTGAGAGAGTGGTTTAGGCTGAGATAAGAAAGGAAACAAACTAAATTATGAAAAATCATATAATCTTGGCTTTATTCTCTTGTACTTATTTAATTCCTCTTTCTTACACTCTACCTTCTCCTACTATGCCTGATACAGACAAACTGGATGTATATTCCTTTCAAAAGAAAATACTTTGTGTTGTGAGTTCATTTCCTGAATAAAAGCAACTCATTTTCATACAGACACGTTACCCCAGTTACAAGTTACTAGTTAATTTTAAACTCATAGGGCTGGCAAGATAGCTCAGCTGACTAAATGTCTGCTTAGGCAAGCTGAGGGACAGGGGTTTGATCCCCAGGACCACAGGCCTGCGCTGGCCCCACCCCATGTGCACTGACCTGGTAACCAAGTCTGGGTGTGGTGGTGCACCGCTGTGACCTCAGTGCTGGGGAGGCTGAAAACACACACACACACACACACACACACACACACATACACACACACACACACAGAGAGAGATATTATTCATAAAAATGAAGTAACACCTAATCCAAAAGATTGAATATTTCCATGTGCAAACTCTGAAATTCTCTTTTCTGTGTGCAAACTCTGAAATTCTCTTTTTATTTATATATCTCCTTTCAAATTTCATATGCATCAGTATACTGCCAGAGTCAGATATGACAGCAAGACTCTGACTACCAGTTTTATGTTCTCCACAATGTATGACCATATGTGAAACATTCTGAGAACTGAAGTTCAATTTGCAGCACAAAGTGTGTGACACAGAAGCCAAGAGTCAGAAAAAGGAATAAACAAAATGGAAATCATACAAATCATAGCTGCTCAAGGGGAGATCATAAGCCTCCTAGGGAATATTTGTCAGATTTCTAGAATCATTTTGATTGTCACGATTTGAAGAGATGAGAATTTATTAAAATGTATCAAGAAGAGTCCAGGCATGCTGGCATGCATAGTAATCTGCAGAGAAGAACCACATGACCAGGAATTATCTGACACAAGATTTAAAATATTGTTTTTAAATTTCATACAAAAAAGATGGGCTGGGGAGATGGCTCAGTAGAATAAGTGCTTCCCTGGCAAGCACAAGGGCCTGAGTTCAATCCCTGGTTCTCTACCAAAAACAAAAACAAAAAAAAAGAGAAAGAAAGAAATAAGCATATACACAAACCTCCTTTTCAATAGACTAAGATAAACTATTAGTATAAATGAAATAACTTAGCATACATATTGAAGCACTCTTAAAACGATGGATACATAATTTGGGGATGTATTTAACTTCTCCCTCTCTTTTCACTCCTCTTTACAGTATTTCTCTTATTTCTTTTATTTTTTTAGTAAAACAAAGATTCTGTTTTACTTCTAGGAATTGCAGATGGAGAAAGAACAATAGAGGAGGAAGGGGAGAGGAAGTATAACAGAAGTAAGGAGACAAAACAATGGTCAAATAGCTCAGTGATTAAAACATCTAAAAGTAGGCACAGGATTCGATTCCTGGGCCTGCTCTGCTGGCCCCGCCCCTGAGGCACAAAGAGAGGGCAATTGAGACTGGACGTGGTGGCGCTGTCCTGTAATCTCAGCTCTTGGGAGGCTGTAAACAGATGGATCACTCTGAGTCTGATCTAGTAGTGAGACCCTGAACACCCTGTAGACCCTTCTCTAAATACAAAAAAAAAAAAAAAAGACAAGACAGAATGAAAAGAATAATAGAAATAAAGCTGACTTCCTACACACCCATTGTGCTGCTATAGATGAGACCGAGTGCCAATCAAAAAAAAATTTTTCTTTAAAAACTTTTCTTGAACATGTTCAGATGGTTTCCTTGTCATTATTCCCTTGACCACATAGTACAGTGCTTATTCACATGATATTGGTATTGCACTAGGTGAATATCATATTTAAAGTATCATTTGACATTCATAGATTATATTCACTTTATAAAAAGAACTTGAGGACCCATAGATTTTTGTTCATGGGGGATGATTTGGACATGGAAGGATGACTGAATAAGTATCGAGAAAGGAAAAAGTGGAAAATTTACAACTAACGAGAAACTACTTAATTTTATATATGAATAGAAATAATTTACTGGGGGAAAAGGTTTTCTACTATTTTCATTTGGGTAGATGATGAATATTTTATCTATGTAACAATACTTTATTGGATAGCTATAAATATAATGTTATTAAGTGATTTCAGTGCAGGAAAAATGCAACTTTAATAAGAAAAGGCAAGCTATATCATGGACAGGTACAAATTCTTCAGGATGAATGTTATCATTATTTATATCTGCAAAGTATCCATAAGAAAGAAAATAGTTCCTTTCATGTCAAAATTGCCTGACAGAGAGAAAGCAGACAACTATGGTGTGCTGTGTTCTTCTGAACTTTTATTATATACGAAATGTTGTCAGGCTTCACCATCAGGGCTCTTTGCTTCTCAGAGATAAGAATGTTACCTTCTTCATTTTTGCATGGAGCTGTGCCTAGGTTTTAAATAACTTATTTCATTTCTTTGACATGAAGTAAACATGTTTTCAAGTGCAACTTCAAATCAAATATTGCTTTACTCATTTCAAAAGACCTCTTAGACTTCATCTCAAAACTGTAGAGAATCAAAAGCAAAAAGACACATGTAAATAGCAACAATTATGTAGCACTTGTAAAGTGAGTTTTAAATCCCAGGAAACCTTCAGAGTATTTTACATAATTAATTTTTTAATCATTATGTATGAAGTAGATAGTATTAGTATTTTATCTATTTGATATATCAGGAAATTAAGGTACACTAAAGTTAAATAAATTGAAAACAGGTCATTGAACTACTATTAGGTTAGAATTTGGATTAACTTTCAGACAGTCTGGTAGGTTCTAAGACATCATTATATATGTGTATATATATATATATATATATATATATATGTATATGTATATATATATATATTTTTTTTTGCTAAATCAGGTCTTATTTTAGGCAATCATATTTTCATGATCTTGCAAAAGATAGCTTCAATGTCTTTTTGGCTAATGTATGAGGTAAAAGTTGATATTTTAATATTTTAAAATCTGCTTTTATTTATTCATTTGGTTCAGGATCTCTCTACACAGCTGGAACTCTTACTGACCATCCTGTCTCTGTATTGGTGGCTGTCATGGCACTCCTGGAGTTCCAGGGCTGGCACTGCATGGCGTACCATGGATCAAACCCAGGTCCTTGCACTTACTGGGCAGCCTTTTAAATTGCTGAGCTATTCTCTAGTCCAGAATTGATGTTTTCATTTATTCTAAAAGCTGAAAAAATTATATGCAAGTTCTTTTCAAAGTACCTGGTACAAATTCCTTGAGTAAAGAGCAAAGAATGTTGACTGAAACTAATGGAGATAGTTTGCTAACCATAATGTATCACCCTACTTTTATTTAGTAAAACAGCACTAACTTAATTTGGGCAACTCTTCAAATAGGGAGCGTTAGCTTGCTGTAGTGCTAACCTTGTTCTTCTACCCAGAGATAGGCATTATGTCCTGAAGCCATGCAACTGGAAATAATGAGATGACCTTGGGCTTGACCTTGAAAGCCAGTCATTAAAACTGAGAAAGCAGAAAAGCCATTTTTAATCTGTTTATCAGGAGTTTGCCATTCGAGTCTCTGGTCTTGTTTCCATGAGACAAAACCAAACTGTCTTATTTTTTCAACTATTAATATTGTCATGTCATATTACTGGCAGGTAAACCAAAGCCCTGACACAGATATTAAAGAAAATGACATTTTTATCTTTTTCTTTCAAAGGTAACTTTCTTTCTTTAATACATCAAATCAGAAGTGTATGGCTGGCTGAGCATGTGTTTATCTCCTCTCCTCTTGAATCTTATTGAAATTACTGAAAATTGGGTTTAAGAAAAACTGACACAGGAATGTCAGCATACCATCGTAGTAAACTTGTGAGACAGAGACAGAAGAGTCAGCCCTGTGGACCCTGGTTACAGCAGCTTGCATTTCTCAGTTTCTACTTAAATTGTTCTACACAAAGTTTTGCTGGGTTCAGCTGAGATACAATCACTTACAGAGGTGAAGAGACACAAGTGTGTGGAGCCTTCTTGGAGACATAACTGACAGAGCTTCTTCTGTGACAGCACACCTCCAGGTTTTCACTGAGCTCAGAGATCTGCAAACTCTGAAGAGGAGGCCTCAGCTTTCCCCAGCAGATTTCAGAGTTGTTTCCAGGTTGGTGGATTCTGGTGTGTAGTGTATTCTTAAGGTTTCCCCCCTTGTTTTAGCACTCTGAAGTGTCCTTTCCTAACCACAACTTGCCTTATAGCAACGGTAACTGGTCCCTTGTTTAAGCCTCATGACATAATTTGACAAGGCCTCAGTAGAGAGCTGTACATGTATATAACCTTGTGATGTGTTTTAATGCACCTGACTTAGATCTCACTGAAACAAAGTATTTTTCAAAGAGAAAAGAAAAACTGATACAATTTTATAAGTCTACTAAAAACAAGGAGAAGAGGGCAGTTTTAGGATAAATGTAGCTGACTGAGAAATTGGATAAGTGAAACTACCAAACACACTGATGAGTAAGCTGCTGCGGAGTTCTAGCAACCGGTCCAGAAAGGCCTTGGGCACTCAGAGGTTCAGGTCTTGCATACAGAAAGGAACTGTGGTGCTGATTTCTGAGCTGGTGGACTCTTAAACGGGGAGCTGTCAGCTACTGCATATATGAAATCAGTATCACCTTCCAGCCCTCCCCAGCTGCTGTCATCATATTTTATCTGAATTTATCATATATGATGTGTCTCCTCTGCTCAAAATCCTTCTGGCTTTGCATCTGATTCAGAGATCCGGTGTGCTCACCACTACAGTGCAGAGGGTGACCTTTGGGTTCACAAGCTTACCTGGTACTACTCCTCTGATCGGCTTTTTTGAACGTCACTGTCCTCTGAACCTAGAGGACTTTCCCTGTGGCCACAAGCTTCTTACTGCTTCTTGCGCATGCCTGGCCCCTCCCACTGAGTGCTCTTTATATTAAAAAATAAAATAAAAAGATTAGAAAGGAACATAATGGAACAGGGAGAATTGAGAGATGATGCTGAATTCCAAGTAACATAGACAAGAAAGACCTCATGAAGAAGATGTTTGAGGAGAAACTTAAAGGAAGATACTATCTTCAATTCTGTCTCCAAAGGTCTGCTCTGTAAAGATTTTCTCAACTACTTTGTCTCAAACTTTAACAGTCTTCCTCTAATTTCCCTGTATCCTAGACATACTTTATCTTTTAAATTAATGTTTAAATCCTTCCATTGTAATAGTTAACAAATAATATAATGTAAGTATATTTATGAAATGAGTATATAAACTATAAATTATAATGACAATACAAATTATAATTTAATAAATAGATATTAGCACATCATTTATTTATTTTATTATCTGTATAGTCTCATAAGAATGCAAGCTCCTTAAAGGCAGAGACTTTTTTTTAATATTTATTGTCAAGTTTTCTATCTGAGATAGAGCCTGGCACATGATAACAGACTCAAAGTATTTTTTTTTTTTTCTGAGTGCAAATAGTACAGATGCCTTGGGAACTGTGGCAAATGGCCTCACTACGCAGATTAGATTCGTACTGATCCTCCTGTTTTCAGGCTCCCGAAGGCTGGGATTACAGTGCACACCACCACACCCAGTCTCAGTCACCATCTCAGTGCCCTGGGGGTGGGGATGGTGCAGCACACAAGGATCGAAGCCAGTCCCCCGTCTGCCTAAGCAGGCACTTTAATCTGCTGCACTAGATGGCCTGCCCTTTATTTTCTTTTTAAAGTGATAATTTTCTTTTTTTCTTTTTTTTGTCTTTTTGAGACAGGGTCTTACTATGCAGTTCAGGCTGGCCTTAAGCTCACTTTGTAGCTCACGCTGGTCTCGAACTCACAACAATCTTTCTGCCTCAGCTTCCCAAGTGCTGGGAATACAGGCCTGCACCACCACACCCGGCTTAAGGTGATAATTTTTAAGAGAGATCCTGGATGGACACTGAGACCGCACACCCCCCTTCAAGCCCCCCTATACAAAAAATATCCAGAGAATAATGTCTTCTTCTAAATATCTGTAATAAGCGATAGAAAAGTAGAAAATACAGCACCACTGTCAAATGGGAATAAATTCAAACTCTCTATCTCTAGGGTGAAGTCTTTATTTTTTACTTCAAACTTTATTGCAAAGGGTGTGTTTAGAATAATGAAATTAGACTTCCAGGTTGGTAATTACGAGTAATCCAGAGAGAGAGAGGAGAAATGAGGCCCAGTGCTATTTACAGCTCACCTAGAGGAGAGCTAATATTTCTTCACAGTCTTTCCCCATACGATGCACAGCAGCGGAGGAGATGGAGCAGTTGTGCATGAGAGCGGAGCAGGAGAAAGTGGGGCGCCTGTAGATAAGAGAGAGCCTGTAAAGGCTTTTGCATATGGGTAAGGAGCTCATTCTGAAATGTAAAACCTTAATTCTGTGCCTGTTATAACCAAGATGCACTTGAGTAGAATCAGGAAATACATTACACCTCATTTGTTTCTAAAAAGTCAATGAGAATAGAGAAGAAAGAGGAATTACAAATGTGCACCACATAGACATGAAGGAAATGAATACTCTTCTAATAGAGCACTCAGAATAAATTGATCTTAATAGAAAGGTAGAACTGAAGAGCTTCCAAAATTGAGGAAATACATTTGTTCATAATACTAGATATTTTTTACTCATCTTTAAATATGAAAAGATCTTGAAAACTATTAAAAAATAAGTTAATACTTACATTTTCTTACACATTTAAATGAGTTTAAAAGATGAAAATTAGGCAATGGTTTATGAAATTCCCAACATCTCACTGAATAACAAAAGTATCATTTTGGACCACAGATGTAGGGATGCAGGGGGCAGGAGGAAAGAAGCAAGAGTGGAGCCATCAAAATATTTCATTTCAAAGACCAAGCTGATGCATAGAAATAGATTCAGACCATGCTCTATAGGGACTAGAGCGTCCAGGAGCTGGAGATTAGCCTACTGATGGAAACGCAAACACGGCAGATTCTTCGCCTCTCGGCTCTCCAGCCGTAGAGTACTGGCTGTGCTCATGTTAGGCTCTCTTCATCTTCCTTTCCTGAGGGAGAGTCACAGCACCAAACGCCGATGTGACGTGAAAATCCACCTCTCACAGTTGAATTGTAGAGATTTTAAAATACAATTTCATGGCATTATTTCTGTCCCAGAACTGTGTTTCAACAGTCTTTTTAAGTTGCTGATCACTAATGTGTAAAAGTTATAAATGGATACCAATGAGTCTTTAGGAGAAGCTCACTGGTGTGAGATGAAACTTTAACACCTTAGGCAAGCCATTCTTACTGTTTCCTGAACAGCAAATTTTAACTAATTCCATGCTCCTGCTTCTTTCTTATTTGTACTTTTAATTTTGAAAAATACAAAATACTGGTAAGAGAAAAAAAAAAAAAAAAACACCATTAGAAACAATGCAAGATTTCACTAAGCTATGAATTCAGCAATGGTTTCTGTATATGATACTATCTTCAAATTAGTTCTTCACAGATTACCGAACATAATTGTATAAAGAATTTTCTGAATTGGAAGGCAAACTTGGATGAGGAAAAGGACAAATGAAGTGGGAAAAGAATGTATATTTAGGAATATATGCAGAACAGTTTGGATAATTGTATTGTTGATTTCTGCTGGTCTTTTGAGAGGAGTCAATGCTTAATTTCTTTCTTTTTACTCTTATTTTTTCCTCTTTTGAATTTCTTATAGCTTCTTCATTATTTTTTTTTTCTTTAAATGAATCTTGCATGTTTGTATCTGGCAGCCTACTTTTTTCTTAAGACAAATGGTATAAAAACTTATGTTCTGCATTTATCTTGCTTTAAATATTTATCCCTGAAAATCTGATTGGAAAACCAGGACAACAAATTTATCTTGTAAATGAATGAACTGACTGGGTCCCTGACTTGTTGGATTGGCAGTTAGTCACTGACAGTTACACAGTGTTAAAAATTATCAAATCTATAAATTCTAGTACCTTAGAAAGTGATTTCCTCCCCTAAGGAAGTGTGCAAAGTGTGGTCATTATTTACTAATACATGAATGCCTGATAAAGGTCTTTTTCCAAAATGAAATCAAGAAATATTTATTCCTTTCTAAAAGAGTATATATAATTAGTTGTGTGTGAATGTATAATCATAAGGGTACTGTGCTGTTTGTTTGGTGTTTTTTTTTTTTCTTTTTTTTGTCTTTGGTATAGAATTTACAAATATTTGGAAATAGACTTACTTTTAGTTTATGTATATTTTGAATTTTTATTTTTAGTCATTTCTTTGCAAAGGAGTTGGACACTCACCAGTGCTGGCTACTTTCTTCATCTGTAGTTACCTCTTTCTAGTTTTTGCAACTTTTGAGTTTGTCTGTTTGTGAACCATTGAGGAGTTTACTGTTAAGAGAACTAGTTAGGTCTTTAGATTCTTCTCTTTGCCCCACGATTACTCAATCATAGTTCCTCTCCTACTAAAATAGTTGACTTTTTATCTTCATTATGTCAAGAACCCACCTCAAAGGAACTGGATCAGAGCCACAAACCAAGAGAATTCTGAATGTTTTTAGTGATACTATATGTCCTGCTATTCTTAAGGTATCTCAAACGGTAAAGTGGAAATATTGTCAAGAACCCACCTCAAAGGAACTGGATCAGAGCCACAAACCAAGAGAATTCTGAATGGTTTTAGTGATACTATATGTCCTGCTATTCTTAAGGTATCTCAAACGGTAAAGTGGAAATATTGTGCCAATATCATAAAAGGTTAGAAATAATGAAAAGTCACCACCTTAATCCACAATTAAAGCACCATGAGAAAGGATATTTTCAATAAAAAGGAACTAGGTACCTTCAGAAAAGAACCTCAATAGCAGGCTCTCACCTAAAAGAGGAGAGTGGAAACCTGCAACAGGCACACCACACAGAAGCAGCCAACCAGTGAAAAAAGCTCTTTGGCATAGAAATAAACAATTTGTGAGTACAGAGAATTATGCATTTAAATTAGAATTGTTACAGGGCTTGATAGTATCCCCTATGTTCCCACATCTTTTGTAATTATCTATAACATAAAATTGCATTGCATGAAAATCAGTAAAAGAGGTTGCTCTTAAAAAAAAAAATGTTCAGAAAATTTGGAGCTCACCTGAGTTTCATATTTTCTTAACATTTTTTTTTTTTTTTACAGAGGAAAGAGATTGAACTTCTAAAGTGTGCCTGGGGAGAGTCACATGAAGAGAAAACTTTCTCTCAAGCTCTCAAAGAGAGCAAACTGGTCAAGCATTGGCCGTGACTCATCCACATGGATGACACAGATGAAGGAACTACAGAATAATGTATGGGACTACAAGATAAACCTTGAGAGGACTTCACTGACCACATAGGAAATATAAAGTTCATGTGTTGGTATATAAGTCTTCATCTACTTAGGTCTTAACCATCCAGCAGAAAAGTATAAAAATGAAGTATACATTGTGAGGCCATAATATTAAGCTGAGCTGTAAATGGCTATGGTCGACAATTTCTTTGAATATCTCACTATGGTTGTAGAATGCTGGACTGTGTTGGATTGTGGTGTCGAGTTCAAGCACCTAAGTTAGTTGAATGTCAATGGAGTGCCCACTTTTGACAGGTGTAGACAAAGGAAGGGGTGTAGAAAGAAAAAATCATGATGTGTGTGCATAGACAGTACAGTTGGGATAGATAACACTGTGCTTCTACATAATTCTATGAGAGGCAAGATCTGCCCTAATGGTGGTTGGACAGGATATTATGTCGGCTTCTAGTACTATGGTCATCCACTAGGAAAATAATTATTGAATTTTCGATATAATTCAGGTATAAAAAGTAAGTAAGTAGCTACACTCTTAATTCACTGATAAGAGATATCTGCTAAAATAATATCTGTAAATATAATATCATGTATGCACCTTGTACAATACCAAAACATTATGAAAATAGTTTTCAATGTATTAATTTATCAAATCTGTATTGTTAACGTGTCTTGAAACTGTCTGAGTGACATTTGTACTTCAATAAAATGAAAAGAAAAAAAAATAAAAATGATGAGAAGACAGACCAATGACAGGAAAAAAAGATTTAAGTGTGATTGAGTACACCCAAAAGAACATATTCAATGAAAAATTGAATACAGGGAATAAAATTGTTTACAAATGGGAAATTGTATTTCCAACTCTGTACAGGGGGGCATTGAGACACTGTACCAAGTTATTAGAGCGGGAGCCATATAGGGACATTTTATTATAACATTTTGTGTAATTTATTTTGCAAATGAAGGTTTTTACATGTGGAATTAGCCATGAGAAAAGATCTTTCATTGCACTTACTAACCAAAGGAGAATATTAGAATGGTTAAATCAAATTGGCATACAAGCAAAAAATTTCTTAAACAAGTTAAAAACTATGAAGAACACAATATAAAATCAAGAGAAAGTGAAAAGAAGAATAAGACTAATATGTTAAGTCTGCAAAATAAACAACTGCCATTAAGAGTTGGTGGCACAAATATTAATAGATGGAAGAGGAAAATTATAGAAGAGAGTTTGCTGCAAAAAGATTGTTCAAAACTCAGGACATTTGACATTAGAAGACAATGAGATGAACTGACATGAATCCCCATCCTTGCACAGCACTAGCTGTATTTGTCATGTTCTCATCACCAGACCAAGTGCCTGGTGCCTACAACATAAACCAAAAGAGAGTTGTTTGGGCTGCTGGCTTCAGTGGGTATAGTCTATGGCAGGTTCTTTTCAGAGCAGAAACAGCTTGATGGAAGCCTCGAAGTAGGATGGCTTTCACTTGATGGAAGCCTGGAAGTGGAGAGTGAAGAAGAGAGACAGCAACTAGACACTCTTCCTGGCTCTGTCCCCAGTTACTGAGCCCTTTTACCCAGGGTCTCCCTCTGAAATTAAGACTTATTAAATACATTTTATTTAGTTTATTTTTATTTAATTATTATTTATTTATTTTTGGTGGAATCATGGAAAACAGCATTATTTTCATTTTTTATTTTATTATTATTTTTAATAATTTTATTGAGAAACAAATATCAATGAGATAGTTTCACAACCGATCACTGGCACATTTTCAGGAATTAATACATTGCATATTGTTGTCATAGTGGTTATTCATTATACAACATGCAGACATGATATCTTGTCTCAAACACTGTTATAACAAATCTATTCATTGAATTAAAAGAATGGACCTGTATATCTATTCTATTTTAAATATACAGGTACAAAAGAGTCATTTATTTCTATCCTACTTTTTTGCTTACTTTCGTCCAAGATGCTCATTCTACTGTCATTTAAATATTGGAGGTGCATGAATTTAGCAGAATCTCACACTATAGTCCAGTAGTCCATAATAGTAGTGGGTTTTCCATAAAACTGGCAGTGTCCAAAGTTGTTGACTTGAGCTTTTTACAGCTTAGCATATTAACATGGCTTTACTTTTTATACTTTGTTTTCACTTTTCTGCTGGATGGTTAAGCCCAAGAAAAAGCAAGAGCTACATCACAAGAAATGTAACTTTTATATCTGATAGGGCCAGTCAAGTCTCCTCAGAATTTATCCTGTAACCTGCACTGTAGTTTGCAGATCCCTTGTAAGTGTCAACCATGTGGATAAGTCATGGCATTACCTGACTAATTTGCTCCCTTTGAAAGCCTGAGAGATGTTTTCTCTCCATATGACTCTCTTTAGGCACACTGTACATCATTGATCACGTTGCTCTGTGGTCCCATAATCTCCTCAGTCAGAAAATTTGGGATACAACTGAGTTACATGATAACACAGCACAGGTTCTCCTATGTCCTAAGTCTTCACTGACCTTGAAAGGCTAAAGCCAAAATGCTGGCCACCCTTGTAGCCCCTCCTTTTCTCCACTTTTAGGTCTGCAAATTTAGACTGTTAACCTTCCAGAACAGAGAAGCCTATTATCACCCTACAACATATGCAGCTCGGTTCAACCTCACTGTCTGTCTGGACATCCAACATCTTAGGCATAATATGGGACATATATTTTTCATCAAGTATTGATGTGTTTAAATTTAAGTCTACACAAAATATGGAGAAAAAATTAAAACAACAGAAAATATTTAAAATATGAATAAACAGTTATAATTTTTTACACAGAAATTTCAAAATCTAACCATATGCAGCATTGTAGCAGGACAGTCCTGTGACTTTTTTTTCTTGTCTCTTTTTTTCATTTATTAACATTTTTTTAAAACAAACATTTACTTGAGAGACACTATGGCAATAATTGGTATGACATGACAAGCTGTACATATTTAGACCAGGATGACAGACATTCCAAGCATGACCCTATTATCACACTTTGCTGTCTTTAGTGAAGTTGCGTAGCTCACAGGTATCAGCATACACAGAGAGTCAGGATGAAAATCCTACCAATTAACTGCTACTTTCAAAAACTTGCTGATGTTTCTCAAGATCATTGCCTTTCTCATCTTGTGCATGTAAATGTATGACTTTTCCTCTCATGTTTCCCAGCTTTTCTCCTTGCCTTCTCCTGGTTGTCCAGAAATAAGTCCTCACTTTCCTATTAATTGTGTTATACCTTACTATTTGAATTTCTTCTTTTGACTATTTATACGAGGGAGAATATACAATATTTAAACATATGGTTCTGGTATATTTCACTTATGAGTATATATTCAAGTGGCATTCACTTAAATATAAATGTGTCAAGTTTATCATTCTTTACAGCTGAGTAATATTCCATTGTATAAAAATACCACATTTTTTTCATCCATTCCTCATGTGACAGTCATCTTGGCTATATCCAAGATACGGCTATCACAAATTGTTCTGCTATGAACATAGATACACATATATCACTATGATATGATTTTTTTCAGTTCCTGCAGGAAAATTCCCAGTAGGAGGATAGCTGGCTAGAATGGCATTTCAAGTCCTAGTTTTTTTAAGGAGTCTCCACACTGATTTCCATAATGGTTCCACCACTATACATTCCAACCAGCAGTGGAGAAGGGTTCCTTTTTCTCCACAGCCTTGCCACCATTGGCTGTTAGTTTATTTATTTATGATATCCATTCTTTTTTGGGGCGAGATGACATCTCTGGTTGTTTTAATTTGCATTACATGGATGGCTAGTGATGTGGAGCCTTTTTCCATACATTTATTTGCTTCTTTTATATAGTCCTCTGAAAAGTGTGTGTTCATCTTGATGCCCATTTCTCGACTGGGTCATTAAATTATGGGACCAAAATATTTTTTAGTTCTTTATAAAATCTAGAGAGCAGCCTTTTGCCTGAGTGTTTATTAGTCAAGATTTTTTTCAAAATTTATAGTTTGTCTTCTCACTTCGTTGAGAATTTGTTTTGATGTGCAAGAACTTCTCAATAGCAGGAGGTCCCAGTTGTTAACTATTTCAACTATTAACCTTTAGATTTGACTTTTGTTCATGAACTCTTTGCCTCCCTCTATGTCTTTAAGAGTTCCTCCTACATTCTCTTTGAGGAAATTGAGTGTTTCTGTTTTAATGTTTAGATCTTTAGTCCACCTTGAGTTTAGCATAGTGCATGGTGATAGACCTGGGTCAAGTTTTAGTTTTCAGCATGTAGAGAGCCAGTTTTTCTAGCACCATTTGTTAAAAAGGCTATCTTTTTTCCAATAAGTGTGTTTGGTCCCTTTGTCAAAGATCAGGGAGCTGAGTGTGTTTGTACAGGCCACTGCATCTTTCAATCTATTCCATTGATCCTCAGGTCTATTTCGTTGCCAACACCATTCTGATTTTATCACAGTAGCTTTGTAGTATAATTTAAAGTCAGGAATTTTAATGTGTCCTGCCTTGCCTTTGGTGGCCAGGATTGCCTTTGCTATTCTAGGTCTTTTCTGGTTCCAAATAAATTTTAGGAGTGATTTCTCTAGTTCTGTGAGTTATTGTGCTGGTAGCTTGATAGGGATTGCATTGAATCTATACAGCAATTTTGGGAGTATGGCCATCTTCACAATGTTGGTTCTTTCTATCCAGGAGCAGGGAATATCTTTCCATTTTCTGAAATCATCTACAATCTCTTTTTTCAGAATACTGTAATTTCCCTTTAAAAGGTCTTTCACTTCTTTAGTTAGATGAATTCTAAGGTATTTTATTTTCCTCACTGTTACTGTGAAAGGCATTGTTTCTCAAATTTCACTCTCAGTGTTTTTGTTATCTGTGTAGGGGAATGCTAATGACTTTTGGGTATCGACTTTTATCCTTCTATGATGCTGAATTTGTGCATAAATTCTAGTAGCTTCTTGGTGGATTTTTTGGGTCTTCCAAGTAAAGTTTCACGTCATGTGCAAATAATGATAATTAAACTTCTTCTTTACCTATTCTTATTCCTTTTATTTCTCTGTCTTGTGTAATAGGTCTAGCTAATGACTCCAGAACTATATTGAATAGGAGGGGTGGTAGAGATCATTCTTGTCTTGCACCAGATCTAAGAGTAAAAGATTTCAGTATTTCTCCATTTAGAATTATATTGGCCATTGAGTTGTCATAGTTGTCTTTTATCAGATTGAAGGAGACACCTTATATTCCAATTTTATGTAGGCCTTTGATCATGAATAACTATTGGACTTCATCAAAAGCCTTTTCTGCATCAGTCAAGATGACCATGTGGTTTTTTAGATTTTGCTCTATTGATACAGTGTATTACATGTATAGATTTTCAAATACTGAATCATCCTTACAACCCTGGGATGAATCTTCTTGATGATTTACTGTATTCTGTTTGCTAGAATTTTACTGAGGATTTTTGCATCTATGTTCATGAGGGAGATTGGTCTGTAGTTCTCTTTTTTGGTTGTGTCTTTCCCTGGTTTTAGTATCAGCATACTATTTGCCTCCAGGAATCATTTTGGGAGAACTATTTTCTTTTCAGTTTCATTGAAGATTTCGAGGACTGTACATATCATAACTTCTGCAAATTTCTTGTAGAATTCAGCTGTGAAACCATCAGTACCTGGACTTTTCTTTGTCCCTATGCTTTTAATTACATTTCATATTTCATTGGCTCTTACTGGGTTATTGAGAGTTATTATATCTTCTTGATTGAGTTTTAGTAATTTGGACCTTTTGAGGAAACTATCCATTTCATCTGTGTCTTTATTCTGTGAGAGTAAAGATCCTCAAAGTAGCTATTGATAATCTTCTGAATTTCCACTGCATCTTGTGGTCATTACACTCTTATCATTGCTTATTGTTTGTGTTTGAATTTTTCTTTCCTCTGTTTGATGAGGTAAGCTAGGCTTATTGATTTTATTTAATCTTTCAAAGAAACAGGCTTTTGACTTGCTAATTCTTTGAACTGTTTTCTTCATCTCAAATGAATTAATTTCTGCTCTAGTCTTTATTATTTCATCCCATCTTTGTGCTCTGTTTTGGTTTGCTCTTCCTTTTCTAGATGTCGGAGGTACAGCATTAGGATGTTTATTTGTTCCTGTTCTATTTTCCTAATGTGTGAGTTCATAGCTATGATTTTCCCTCTAAGAACTGCTTTCATCGCATCCCATAGATTCTGGTATGTTTTTCTTGAATTTTCATTGCATTGTAGATATTCTTGTTTAATTTCTTCTGTGACCCACTGATTGCTGAGTAGGGTGTTGTTTAACTTCCATGTATTTAGGGCTTTTTACTGGTTTCTTTTGTCATTTATTTCCAGTTTCACTGCTGTGGTCAGATAATATGCATAGGATGATTTCTCTTTTCTTGTAGATACTTAAGCATGACCTATGGACTAGTATGTGGTCTGTTTTAGAAAATGCCCTGTGTGCAGCTGAAAAAAATGTGCATTGAGCTGTGGTTGGGTGAAACATTCTGTATATGTCTACCAAGTCCATTTATTCCAAGGTCTGGTTCAGTTCTGCTACTTCTTTGTTAATTTTTTGTTTGTTTGACTTGTCTTTTTCAGATAAAGGCACGTTATGGTCCCCTGTTAAGATCATAGTATTAGAAATCAGATTTTGCATGTTGATTAAGATTTATCTTCTATAGTTATGTGCTCCCATGTTCTGTGTATATACATTTATGAGTGTTTACTCCTCCTCTTGAATTTTTCCTCTAAGCAGTATATATTGCCCTTTATTTTGTTTGATCATTCTTGGTCTGACATTGAGATTGTCTGAGAAGAGGAATGCTACTCTCACTTTCTTCTGAAGTGTTGGGGTGTGTAGTACTCTTTTGCATCCATGGATTTTTAGCCTATGAATTTCTTTTTGAGTTAAGTATGTTTCTTATAGTGAGCATATTGATAGATTGTCTTTACTAATCCAGTCTATTTCTGTTTTATTTATTAATTTTGTTGAGTAAAAAAGTTACAATGAGACAGCTTTAAAACAGCTTGGTAGGAGAGTTGCAACAATTAATACATTGCATATTTTCTTTGTACTAGTCACTCATAGCACAGGATGCAGACATGATACCCTGTCCAAATACTTTTAGTACAAATCTTTCTTCTTATTGAATTAAGAGAATATATATATATATATATATATATATATATATATATATATATATATATATCCTAATTATTTTGTATATGCAGATACAAAATGGTTCTTCATTTGTATCATCTTTTTTTTTTCTTTAGTTTTGTCAGAGACAGCTATTCCATTGCCATCCAAATATTGTAGGTGCATGAATTCAGCAAAATATTCCAATATAGTCTGGTAGTCCACAATAGTAGTGGGTTATCCACAAGACTGGCAATGTCTGAATCTGATGGCTTGAGCATTCCACAGCTCAACATATTAACATGACTTCACTTTTTATACCTCATTTCTATACTTTTCTTCTGGATGCTTAAGACCAAGATAAAGCAAGTCCTATATAACAAGAAATGTAACTAATTGGTAAATTGAGTCCATATACATTGGTGATTATAATTGAGATGTATTGATTTGTGATTGACATGTTATTTGCCTGCTGTTGTTTGCTCCTTTTTCTCCTGTGTTTACTCATGGAATTCTGATCATTTTGGCCTCTCTCTAGCATATCTTTCAGTTGTCTGTGTAGGGTTGGCTTTGTCATCATGAAATTCCTTAGTTCTTTTTTTGTCATGGAAGTGTTTCACTTCTCCATCAAACTTGAAAGAGAGTTTTTGAGAGTATAATAGTCTGGGCTGGAATTTGTTTTCATAGAGTACTTGAAGTACTGTGCTCCATGCTCTTCTTGCCTTCATGGTTTGTGAAGAGAAGTCTGCCATTATTCTGAAGAATTTTCCTTTAAACGTGATCTGTTTCTTTTCTCTAGCATCTTTTTGTATATTGCTCTTGTGTTGTATTTCTGAGATCTTGTATTTCTTGACTATTATATGTGTCATATATTTTTAATTGGTTGAACTATTTGGAGTCCTGTATGCTTTGGTTACCTTAATGTCAGATTGTTTCCTCATATTTGGGAAGTTTTCTGCTATTACTTCTGCCCATATTCTATTTATATCATTTGTATTGACTCCTTCTTTCTCAATACCTATTAGTCTCATGTTATTCATCTTTCCATCTTCTTACAGGTGATGAATTACTTTTTCCTGAATCCTAGTTTTTTTTTAAGAGATAATTTCTTACCTTTTCAATAACTGCGACAGCATCTTCAAGATCTTAAACTCTATCTTCACTTTCACTCACAGTTTTGCAAGCTTGTGTTTGAAATTTAAGTTCTTCTATATGTCTTTTGATGTTACTTCCTGCGATCTATTTCTTACCTGCATTGCTCATTCAAGGAATACGTCGCTTTTGAAATCTCCTCTATGTTTTTTATTAGTGTCTTCTTTAGAAGCAGTTATTGACTCTTTTACTTCAGAGACTATTTCTGATCTGATTTCCTCTATATGTTTCTGCATTTGATTCTTTACCTCAGATACTATGAATTCAGAGATTTCTTTTTTCTTTTTGAGATTAATTCTGATCGAAGTTCCCTTATACCTTTCTGTATTGTTTCTTTACCTGAGAAACTATTGATTCATACATTTCAGTTGAGCTAGAATCTTCTGCATGTGTTCTGGGTGGGCCTGAGGTCTGAGATAGAATTTTTCTCCTTCTGCTTTTCATTTTGTGTAACATTGACCTCTGACTTTTGGTGTAGAATGGTGGTGCAGATCTTAGCACCTTCTGAAATTTGGGTGCAGATCTATTAACTTTGAGTTCATCCAGTTGTTCCTGGCTTTGGTCTAGCTGTTTTTCTCAGCTCTTTCCTGCTGAATCCCTTGGCAGTGAACATGTTGTGCCCTCTGGCAAAACAGTGAATGTGTTGTGCTCCCGGCCCAGGAGCGGCAGTGGAGTGCAGAAACTCTTCCATACACTCAGCAGGCCTGGGCTTGGCCTGGGTCTGGCGGGTTCTAAGAGCACAGAAGAAGTTGTCACTCACTTGTTGGGCTTGGGAGTTGGGGTGGAGGGGTCCTGAGGACACGGCAGAGGGTCTCACTTAGGCTGCTTGCTGTGTTTCGTCCAGAGAGATCCTGAGGGTGCCCATGTAGCCTATCTCTGAAAGTCATCAAATTCTTACATTTGTAGCACTGCTGAAAAGTTCATATTCAGATTTTCTCCTGGCATTCAAAGCAAACAGTTGGCTGTGAGTGCCTGTACAAATCAGAGTAAAAAGTAAACAGTTCCAATAGGTACTGGCGCAGGGTAAATATTCTTATTCCAAAATAGAGGAGTAATGGAATAGAGTGACACTGAGCCAAAAGAAAACCCAAATCTAGCAAGGAAAACATTAAATATTTTAGGTACATGTCCACTAGATATGAAATGATAGTCTTTTGGGGAGACCTAGAATTGCATCTTATTCTTTATCAATTGTTCTTAATCAGTTCCTACTAACTATTTTTTTTAAATCACAGAGTTTTCTACTTTCAAATTCAAAACTACCACAAATGCACAAAACTGTTGCCTTGGCAGATGACATCACTTCCGTGGTGTACTCTAACCTGAGCAGCTGCTTCTCAAGTAGCTGGCCTTCCATGCTGATGGTGTCTTCCATCCATTGTGAGAGGCCCAGCCCTTCCTATGTAACTTACTTTGGGCTGTGTATTCTCCACCTCTTAGTAACAACTTCAGTGTTCTACATTGGCTTATTTTCTTCAAACATGCATAACAATTTCTATTAAAAATAACAAGAAACAAAACCCCTCCTTTTTTCTCTTTCATATTTCTTTCATCATTTTTAGATATTGTCCTTGAGTATTCAAATAAACTACTCACACCTATACAGCTATAATAATTTAAATTAATGTGATTATTTTTTAATTTGAATTAGAAATTTATATAAAAGGTATGATTTTGCTGGTTATGAGAAACCTCACTTCTTTGAAAACCCATCTTGAATTTTTTTTTTTTTAGCATGCTTTATTAAATGGCAAGATTTGTATAAAAAAATTAGAAAAGGAGTCTGGCATATTTAACTTATCAAACCAAAAATTCTAATATTAACTCTAGGCTGCTTTTTTTTTTTTTTTTTTTTTTTTTTTTTTTTTTTTTTTTTTTTTTTTTTTTTTTTTTTTTTTTTTTTTTTTTTTTTTTTTTTCAGAACTGGGGATTGAATTCAGGCCCTTATGCTTGCCATGGGCCTGAATTCCACTGAGCCATCTCCCCAGCCCCTCTAGGCTGGTTTAAGCTGTTAAAAGTATTTTATTGAGTGAAATATATGATATATATGATATATCAACAATCTTAATTAAAAAACAAACAAAAAAGATTATAGTAAGATGTGTGTTCCAAAAGGCATAGGCAGACCCATACCATTATCCTTATTGGTCGTAACTATAAGGGACTTTTATTGGGCTGGCTTTGGCCAGTATTTGCGTTTTTCCTTATTCCTGAAATCTCAAAACTTCTGCTGTCTCCACTTTGCCTTATGTTTTACTTTTGTAAATTGTCCTCTCAACGCCAAACTGCCTGGTTTGCCAGGTCTTCTTCTGAAATCCAGGTTGCAGTCTCTTTGATCCTACAGAGTTTGCATTTTTCATACCTGTGAGAGATAGAACAACCCTGAGTACTAGCTAAGAGCCATTAGATCAGTACTGCAGTGCATTCTCAGTGTCTGGATTACAGAACTCAGTGAAACATAGTCATAAACCTGTGTTTCCCTGAATGATCAGAGTGTCTTGAGGCTCCTTTCTCATAGAAAACTCTTAAACTGGTTTACTTTCTTCCATCTTTGAATCTGCAAAGGGTAAAGTCTTGTAAATTTCTAACATGTCTTCAAGTTATCTCTATTATTGTCCTCATTCTAAGCATTTGACCTATTTTACAAATAAATCTTTTCAGCAATCATTCTCTCCTTTGTACTAACTTTGAAGGCACTTCTTTCTGGTGAATCTGAAACTTTTTTAAGTCTTTCAGCTCTGATCTTTGGTCCTAATTGTAGGTTTACCAGAAAGCAGACTGCACCAGTCAAGGTACAGCCTGAATGTTAGGATGACTATAACGTTTTCCTTCACCAAGTCAGTTACACTCCTATCTTTAAATTTAGTCTATATCAAGCCTTAGGACATAGAAAAATATACACCATTCCTTGGCAAAGTGGAACATACATGGTTTCTAGTCAATTTTCTTTCTTTTTTTTTTTTTGTGAAGGGAATCAGGGATTGAACTCAGGCCTTTACACTTGCCAGGGAAGCTCTTATTCTACTAAGCCATCTCTCCAGTCTCATCTAGTCTATTTTGTAATATAATCTTTGTTCCCATTTGAAACCTCATGAATCTTGCCTGTACTGTCCACATTTATATTATTGTTCAGGTTTTATGAGCCTTTGATAGAATCTTTCTCCAAATTTGGCTTATAGAATTCCAGCAATTTTTGGCTAGCTCATATCTCTAAACCTTTCCAAACTTCTCTTGTAAACCAAGACTTCTAAAACTCATGATTAGGTATACTAACAGCAGCGATTCCACTCTTGGTTCAAAACTACTTTCACTCTTAGTTTTCGTGGGTTCAGTCTATGGTCTGACAGCTCAAAGGCAGCAATAGGATGGTTGTAGCATCAGAGAGAATAAGACACTAAGGAACCGTTCCTGGTTCTGTCTCCAGTGACTGGGCCCTTTTAACTAGGGTCTATCTCTGAACATAAGACTGATAGAGTGCATTTTAGATATAAACCTTTCTTTCCTGGTCTCCAAAAGCAGGAAACATAAAATTAGATGAGGATCATAGGGCAAGAATACACCCTTGCAGTTCATGTCCCCAGTGACCTACCCCTTGCAACCCAGTGTCTTCATCAAACATGAGACATTTCTGGAGCATTTAGATTTAACCCACAACAGTAATAATCAAGACAGGCATTGTCTAAAGAACAGTGCAATGAGTTTGGTGTGAAATGTGGAAGCGACCGCATCTGAGAATGATGCTGATATTTCTCCTCCAGCCAGAATCTGAAGTAATGACACAATTGCCAGAG
>PVKA01002377.1:99160-126269 GCA_004027165.1 Ctenomys sociabilis
AAAAAAAAAAAAAAAAAAAAAAAAAAAAAAAAAAAAAAAAAAAAGGCAAAAGGAAACAAAAAGTGCAAGAAATAGTATAAAAACACAAACAAACAAACAAAAACCCCAAGTTAATCAGGTCAAGTGAAGGATAATTATAAAGTAGAATTATTATATTAAGAGTACTGATATTATGCCCTAAACAGAAAACTCATAGGACATAGACTATAAAACCAATATTGAACAAAATCAATATTATGAATGGAAAAAAGGAATAAGGCAAAAATGAATGGAGAATAGATGAGAAAAAGAAAGGGAAGTGTCAAACAAAAAGGGAGAGTGGGAGAGAGAATGAAGGGAAAGAAGTCATAATACATAGGACACGGGTGGTGTCAACTTAGCAGTTGATCCTTCATAGAAAAGGAAGGGGAGAATATGAAGCATATTCCGTCCTAGCTTATGGAGCTCTCTGCAAAAGCACAGAGTGAATATAACATGTCTAGCCCTTAAAAACTAAGAAATGTTTTGGTGTCCTTTGTTTCTATATTGTTTTACTATTTAAAAAATACAGTTTTCTTTTAGTTGCCTAGAAAAACATAATATACATGAGTGCCAGGATTGGGTCTGTTTGTGTTAACATTATGTATTCAACTTCTATTACAAGGCTTGATGCATATTTTTGCTTATTAGATATTTGGCTAAGTAACATACTAAGGTTAGCTTTCTCATCTTTTTAAAGAAAATTTCTATTCTTATTTCTCCTTTTTTTTCAAGTTTCATAGCTCTGTCAAAATTAATTAAAAATTTAGATCCAAGCACCTCTCTGCTCCACGGTAATTGGCGTGGGGCTGTTGCTCCACACGCTCATCATGGTAGCGCATGGGATTCTCAGAACCAGGAACACGAGCTGTTCCTTGACTGGTTTCCATCTTCTTTTTTTTTATTTTTTTTTATTCTTTTTTAAAATTTTATTGTCATTTTTGTTTTATTGAAGTACAAATATCAATGATACAGTTTTAAGATACCTTGGCAAGATGGATTTGATAAATTAATACATTGCAAAGTGTTTTCATAATGTTTTGGTATCATAGAAGGTGCATATATGATATTATACTTACAGACATTATTATAGCATATGTCTCTTAAGTTTCCATCTTCTTCCCCTAAGTTAAACAAGAGCTTCCTCTCTTTATTTTCATGCCTGTGCCAAGCTGTCTCTAATCAGCACCTGTTACAACACCCTATCATCCATGCAAGTTCCATCCCCAACCCAACCTAATACATTCTCTGCTGGCCTGTTTCCCACTGAAGGTCTCCTGCTTCTCTCTGGCAATCCTCTTACACCAAGCAATTAAGGATTTCTTTACTTTTCTCCCTCTTCTCTTTCACTACAGAGGAAGCAACCTTACAGTTTCAGTGTCATGCCTTGGATTGTATGGGGATTTAGCTCCCTAGGGCCACTTCTAGCTTCAGCTTCTTCCTCCTTCCTTGCTGTCTGGTCTCTGCCTCATTTATCTCCGCCCCTGCAGTAGTCAGCCTGCATTCAACAAAATCCTCACAGGTAAGCTTGAGACCGACTGGAAGTATGAGTGTTCTGCCCATCAGAGAGCAGGTTAGTCATCCGGTTCCCTGCCCTCGCAAGCTATCTCACCACAGCTGCCAGATTAATCACTAATTGACCTGCTCTGTCTGGCTACTGAAAAAAGCTGATGGGTCTTGGGCCCAAAGCTCCCTCTAGCTATCTTTGTCTGAGCTCCAAGTCTCACTGGACATCTCAGGTAGGACACTGTCTTTTCTTATTGACATGGGGGGACACATATGGTGTTCTTCCTGATTTTTCAGGATGCTGCACTCAAGCTACAGTTCCCACTGTGGGAGTTGAAAGGCAATCTACATAGTTCCAGATAGTATCTCTCCCTTGCAAGTTTCACAAAATTTTCTTTACTTATAGTTTTTTTGTCATCCCAATGGACCCCTCTTGGGCAGGGATCTCCTTCAAAACCTCCACTACTCTTTTACCTTCTCTCTTCCCATAACAGTCTCCTCCAAACTCAACTTCTGCCACTACCATCCCTTTCTCCTTCCCTGGCTTATCCCATACTTTGGGACACTTCTAATCCCACTCATGCCAACCCTGCTATCCAATGTACTAGTTTGCCTCAGGGATCCCTTGACCTTCCCCCACATTCCCCAATATCCAGTAGCCCCCAAACACCAGTAGGGACTTAAAAACCCATAAACCAATGTCTCCTAGCCAGTGGTTTTCTAAAAACTGTATATTTGCCATATAATACTCCTATTCTTCCTGTACTCAAACTCTATGGCTCTTATCATTTAGGTCAAGATCTTAGGGTTACCCACGGTGCAATTACACCAATTTATCTAGTAAAGCCAAATCCTTACACAATATTCTCTTATATTCCATCCTCCACTTTATGGTCCAGGACCTCAAAAATACCTTCGTCACTGTCTTCCTACACCCCAATGGTCAGGACCTCTTTGCCTTCATATGGACTGAACCAGAAACCTTCCAGCCCCTACTGTTCACATGGATAGTCCTACCGCAGGAATTCAGGGACAGTCCTCACTTCCTTTTCCTGGCCCTAGCTATTGACCTGGCAACCCTCAGTCTCAAACTTACTACTCCCCTACAGTATGTAGATGATCTTCTTTGTTCCCCTCCTGCTGTTGCCATACAGCATATAGCTACCCTTCTCAATTTTCTCTCAGGTCATGGATATGGGGTTTTTCCTACTAAAGCTCAAATAAATTCATCAAAGTTCAAATACCGAGGACTTATCCTCACTGGTACTAGTAGTTCAATCACTACAGATCACAAAGCCGTCCTCTGTGACCTTCAAGTGCCTACTACAAAGAGACAAGTTCTGTATTTCTTTGGTTTAGCTAACTTCTTCTGCCTTTGGATACCTAACTTTGTTTCCTGGGCTCAGCCTCTCAATCAAGTATCCAAAGGCCCCTTGTCAGAATCTCTTCACCCCACTATTATAAATTCTTCCTTTCACAAGTTATAGAAGGTCCTCTTACAGGCCCAGGCTTTCATTCTCCTAAACTCAAGCCAGCCCTTTACTCTATACACTACCTCTCAAAAACATAATACAGTAGTTCTAGGACACAAAAATACCTTCAATTCAAGCAGTAGTATATTTATTGAAACAGACAACACATTACACAAATGGACCTCCCTGCCTTCAGGCCCTTGCAGTGGCAGCCATGCTAATGTAAGAAGCCAAATACATACACTTTGGGACTATTAATCACAGCACACTCACCTCATTACCTTAAGAAGCTTGTCTCACATAAGATAGTCCCCACCCTAATGACTCCTTCTCACTTACAGCAGGTACATCTGGTGCTCATACAGGACCATCCCATCACTCTGTCCACTAGCAGTCCCCTCAGCTCAGCCACCTTACTCCCCACCTCTTCAGAGGCCCCTCACCACAATTCCACTGAAGTCTCAAAGATGACCCCTACCCCAGTCCCCACATTACCAGCACTCTTCTCCCTATAGCCTCTGATATATGTTTTACAAATGGTAGCTCAGCCAACACAGAGATTCACAAAAGGGCAGGATATGCCATAGTCTTCAGGTTTAGAATGATAAAGACAAGTCCACTGTCACTGGGGACATCTTCACAAAAGGCAAAACTTTTTGCTATCACATGGGCCCTCTAGCCAAGGACAAAATCATGAATATTAATATTGACTCACAATACACAGTTAGTATCCTTCATTCCCATACTTCCATCTTGCAAGTTAGAAATCTAATCAGCACTCAAGGAACTCCCATTACTAATGCACCCCTCATTCTCAAGCTCCTAGAAGCAGCACAACTTCCAAAGCAGGTAGTGGTCATTCACTGTTGAAGACACTGAACACTGTTAGAGCCTATTTTTCAGGGCAATCCCTTTGTTGACACGCAGGACAAATTATCTGTACAACAACTACTTCTCATCTACTCCTCCTTGTCCCAAACACCTACTCCAATTATTCCACAAACAAAACAATAGCCAAAACACTCAGGGATGGATTTTCCATGAATCAAAGCTTCTACTCCCAGATGAACAGGTCTTAACCGACATAACATACTTTCACAATTGCTTTCATGTGGAGACTCAAGCTTTATATAAACTTTTAACACCAATCACCACTCATCCTTCCCAAAAAGCCATTATTCATCACCCAAGGTTGCCATTTCTGTGCCAAAGCCTCTGCACAAGGACACTTACCTTGCCCTTCTTTCCGAATCACCACCTTCATAGACACAGTCCAGGCGAAGACTGACAGACAGATTTTACACACATACTCATCATAAGACCCCTAAATACCTTCTTATCTTCCTTTGCATTTTCTTGGGATGGGTGGAGTCTGCAGACTCCACCACATGAGACACTGCAGATATAATTTGCAAAACTCTGATACAAGAGATTATCCCCTGATTTGGCTTACCTGATCTATCCAATCAGACAATGTACCAAGTTTATCTCACAGATTACCCAGCAAGTCTAAACATCCTTTGGCATTTACACATACCATACCATCCACAATCCTCAGGAAAAGTGCAAAGAGCAAATGGTCTTCTAAAAATGCACCTCATAGAACTTATTGTAATGTTACACTTGTCCTGGCCTTAGCTCATTTCATTAACCCCATCTAGACTCAGGACACTGTCTTTTCTTATTGACATGGGGGGAGCCACATACAGTGTTCTTCAGGGCACTTCCCAGGGCACCCTCTTCTCTAAGTCCCTTTTAGAGCTCATTTATGGTTGACCATTCCTGCCTCACAACTTTCATATCTCACAAAACTTTCTTCCCATCACTAATTGTATCCTCATCCTCTCCTTCTTCCTATACCTTTGGAGACTAGATACCAACTTCTGTCTTTCTCAAACCATTGGTAACCCTCAACCAAAAACTCCTATAACTCTTGGAGATTAAATGTATCTCAAATTTTTTAAGCCCACAGGATTAAATCCTGTGTAGACAGGCCTTGGTCTGCTCATCCTCACAACAAAAATGGTGGTCATGGTCACTGCCTTGTTTCCTGGCTCCACATCACAGACTGAGTGGTGTCCCACTAACCCGAACACCCCTCATTCCCACAGTGGTCATCACAGCTGTCCCCCACCTACCTCTGCCTCACTAAACATGCCCAAACTTCCAGATTTCTCCAATCCAAGATACAAGCTTTCACTACTACTGAGCTATGCATCCTGGCCAAGACCCTGGCAGTATCTTCCACGTGGGCCTGACTTATCATTCTGCCAATCCCCAAGTCCCTACCCTGATGTTCCTGGTCAGGAAGAAGAGATACAGAGTCATTACCCCTTTTAACGTAAGATGGGAATGATGGATCTGCATCCATGCAGACGTCTGCTGGGTCAGTGAGTCAGCACCACAAAGGGATCCCAAAATCAATGACAAGGAGCCCCACCTAGACTGAATGTCTGTTTTCTTAACCTGGGTTAACTGTGAACTTCCTGTTTTGATTTTCACATGTGGGCCAAGACTTCCTCAGTCGGCACCTGTTACAACACCTCACTATTCCTACGAGCTTACTCCAACATAGTGCAAAACATTATTTTCTAGCCGGCCCACCCCCTCCCACACCCATCGGAGGGTTTCCTGCTTCTCTTTGGAAGCCCTTCTTTGCCGAGCAATAAAGGATCTCTCTACTTTTCTGTTATTTCTCTTTTGAGTCAGCAGAAGACCATTAATCCACCTCAAAATATTTCTTCTCTTTTAAACACACTGTTTCATCTTTATCACTGGTTTTGGAAGCAGTTGTTGGAATTCTTTTGTGTAGTGTCTTTATGAAACATCATCAAAAATTTAGTTAATACTGCTGCTGTGTGCTATCCAAAAAAAAAAAAAAAAAAAAAAAAGACAGGCTCGTTAACATGCTATGTTGTACACTCTGAACTTCATTCGAGGGAGTTGGTGTCAGGAAGCTTCCAGCTTTTCCAGAGTCAAAACAACCATGAAAGGTAAGTGTTTTGATGTGACTCAGGATGTTGACACTAAAGACATTCACAAAAAACTTCTAGATTTGCTTCAGAAAATGTCAAGAATGTTAAGATATGTGTGTTGTAAGTGAGGGAAAGAATTTTGAGGGGAACTACTGGCATTGTATCTTATCCTGTAACAATTTTTCAATGCTTAAACCATTGTTTTCAGCCACACACTGTCTTTGCATGCTCATGTATCTATAAATGTTGAATATGGATTTAAAATCAGAAACACCTGAATGAAACATTCAGCAGTATGATTTTATTTGAGCACTCAGTTTATTATTCAGTTTCTTCATTTAAAAAGGAAAATACAGTTTCTGTGAGGAGTGAAATGAAACAAAATATTCAGCAGGTGTCAGACAGTAATTCTCAGTAAAAATTATATTTTATTCTACGCCTAGATGATGACACTTTCAAATTGTATATTATTTATTTAGAAATAAACACAAACACTAAAAAGATTAAAAAATTTCACATCTCCTGAGCTTTTTATTTATGGCTACGTCTTACTCACATTGCCAGATCTCTAAGTTCACAGACTGCATCCAAATAATATTTGCCTAATTATGTTGATTTATTTTCGTTTTATTTTTATCCTAGAAATACTTTACCCATCATCAAATTTATATTTAGCCAATAAGAAAGGTCACATATGTTTTGGTAAATGCTTATAAAATTACAAAATTAAAGTCATTATTTTCTTGGAAGCATCATTACGTACCCATAGAAAAAATTAAATCTTTATCCAAAAGGTCAGTGTATTAGTTTTCTTGTCGGTATTCACAACACTACATACCCAGAACTGAAAGGATTAACTTGACTCAGGCCCATCTGCAGTCACCTGGCTGCAAGGCAGGGACATGTTGATTGAAGAGCATGCTGGAGCTAAGCTGCTTACCCATGGTGACCAGGAAGCACAAGAGGGAAGGGACAAGGAAGCAGACACAGTACCCAAGGTTGAACCCGTAGGACTCACTCAGACACAGCCAAGAATGTGCTGTATTCATTCCATTGGTTAATCATGTAGAAATCCTACTATTTCACATAAATATGTGAATGAAAGGTATGTTGGCCCTCAATTCACCTGCACTATGCAGAGTTCCTAGTATCTTCAGATAGCTGATTGGCCTTAGGATACAGAGAAAGTGAAATTGTTGCCTGGAAGCTTCCATTTCAATGGTTTAACTATTTATTGTAATGCTGCTATATTATCACAAATACAAAATATGCTATGTAATGCATACAAACACCTTTAAATTTTCCTGTATCTTACCATAGCTTCTACTTTTGTAAAGTCTTCTGATTTTTCCCACTTTCTTCTCTGCCCTTATCAAGAAATCCAAAATTCCATAATTGGCCATGCTATATATCTTTGCCCACTCAAGCCTAGGTCTTAAACATTTCCTGTAACTGATAATGGTAAGCAGAATGTTGCCTAAGACAGTGAAAGACTAACCAGTACTGAGACAAATTCCTTAAACTTTCATGTCCTCTATACCTAACGCCTCATGTAGACCTAACCTGGTAGAACATCTCTTAAGGAGTGCTACAGTCTTCTGCAGAAATAAATTTGTATAGTAAATACTCTGAATTGATAATTCTCTCTATAGAATCCAAACAGGCCTGTCTCTAGATATTTTAGGGTACCACTTTATGAGAACCTGACTTGGGAGAAAGTCCAGTCATGGATCAGCCAGGATGCAGGACTGTAAATTATTTTGTATATCTGCAATTAAAGGCTTACCTATGAAAAATATTTTCTCGCACTCACACATTCAATGAACATTACTTGCTGAACAAAAATCAGTGTTCATTATTTTGATTTGTCCTCTGTGCAGCCTCAGGACTAAATGAGCACAGATGAGGATCTGGAAAATATGGGCACAAAACTGCACACTGGGGTTTCTGTGAGCACCAACCTGACTGAATAGAAGTGTGTATTTGTGTTTGAAATGTGGATTACTCTTCACTAGAGGTTAGTGCTTAAATGTGGATGTGAAAAGGTCAACAGTTTTATCCATTAAGCCATCAAACTTTTTTTTTATAATATGAGTAGATGAAAGGTTTTAACTTGAATCACAAATGTAAAGTTCAGCAGAACAATCCTATCTCAAATTCAAAGAAAAAGGCAAAAACACCTTTGTCATTTTATGTATTGGAATCTAGTGGACTAAATGTCAGAACAGAATGAGAGAGTATCAAATCTTGAATTATGTTCCCCAAAGCTACATTATATGACAATTTTCAACTTTCTCAGTTTAAAATATATTCATAAATAGGATGCACAGTAGGAATCTTACTTATTTAAGACTGATGTGAATCTTCATTTATAGTACATATTTATTTCTAATTACATTCAAGCATGTTAATGCTATTGTATAGCGTGTCACACACTGAAGAAGTCAAGCAGCTCTTCTGGCTACCTAAGCTGTGTGTTATTGCACTCTTAAAATGATGAAAGTGAAAAACAAGATTTGATTTAATTGTTCTTATGAAGTATAGTTGTATGGAAGGAACACTTATAGTTTGCATAGATACTCATAAATCTTTTATTAAATTGTAGCATGTAAATACTTCCCAAGATATTACCAAGCTATTATGTTCATTATTTTCCTCCTGAGTGACAAAAACTGGCTTCTGTTTATTGCCTTTTATCCTTTTGCAATATTGCTTTATTAAATTTAAAATATCGATATAACAAGAGGCAAAATGAAACTAGATATTTTTTCTGAGACAATATCTCCCATATGTTGTAAGATTGTTTATGTTTTCTTATAAGAACAATAGATTTTCACAATTGTATGACTCTAGGAAATAGTGAATTCCAACTAACAGCAAACAAAAAATTGGACAGTAACAAGAACCCATTTCTCTTGCCTAATGAAATGATCTGGGAATCAAAAGAGAAACATACTTTGTCCTTGCATATACCATATTTCATATTTATATACTCTGAATATGGTTCACCTTGGATGCTGATTTCTAAGAAAACATATGAGATTGTTCTAAGGTTTTAAGAGGAGAATTGTTTGTGTTACAATCTTTTCCAGCTGGAATAGCAAAATATCATAAATAGGATGTCTTACAAAAAACAAAATTTATTTATATACTTCTAGAGGCTGGAAGTCCAAGATCAAGGTTCTGGTAGATTCAGCAACTGCTGAAAGTCATGCCATAGGTCACAGACTCTACCTTCCTGATTCTTCATGTGATGGAAAGGAGTTCCCATGGTCTTATACCAATCTGTATATATGATTTTTAACTTTATAGGTATTATAAATGAATGAATTTGATGCCAGTAGAATTATGATGCTGGGAAAATAAAAGGAGTTGAGAGAGAAATGGAAAAAACAGAATTGAAATAGGTAAAGTGCATGTACCAATTCCCTATAATGAATATAATCATCATGTAGTACAAACATGTACAAATAAAAGTTTAAAAAAGAGTCTAATATTGATTCATGCTCTTGAGTCTGATCAGCCCTTGAAAGTTCCATGTCTTTATATATTTACCATGTATTGTGGCTTTTCAGTATTGTAATTTGTAGGCAATAGCAACATTTACTTGTAAGTAGTTCTCTAAAAAATCCATATTAAAGTCTTAATCCCCATAACTGTGAATATAAATTGATTGTAAAATAGTATCTTTGCAGAAATAACTCTAGTTACGATGTCTTCACTACAATAGACCTTAGTACAATAACAAGTGGCAACTTCTGGGAAGGTGGTGCAATGGTGAGCAGCAGAGGAAAAGCCTCTCCAAGATTTGTTGTCCAAACACTAGAATACCGCAATGTGAGGAAAAGAAGGAATGATGTGGTCTCTGGGACTCTGGAAGGACCTGAAGTGCAAAATGAAACCCAGAGAAAAAGCAAAGAAAGAAAATTTTGTGAAGAAGTTGGAAGAAAGCAATGTATTTTCTGTGGTCATGAACCCACGGCATGGAAGATCCGGCTTTAAACTGCAGATACATGGTAGCTGCTGCTGACCCCAGAGGCTGGTGAGCTCCGAGGCCTCCACTGAGCAGTGCACACAAGGAGCAGCAGCAGCATGGTGCACACAATGAGTTGTGCTGGCTGGTGAGATCTCCCAGATGGACATCGGGCAAGGAGGGAAACTGGCCAGGAGCCATGTTGGAAAGGGGCTAACTGAGGTCAGGACTTTGAGTGGCTTCTGGCTTCATGTAGTGGCTCCAACAGAGTTCAAACCCATAGGGGACATGGGTACTGGTGTGGGCTGGCTTGGTCTGTTTCCAGCCTGGCAGCAGGAGGCCAGTCTGAATCTCAGTGGAAATAGGCATGCAAGCTTCCTGGGATTATCTTCTACCCAAAATGGAGCTGCTGGTGGCTTGCTGGGAATGACTGACAGATCTGGACTCTGCCCATGTCTACCTGTGACAATGGAGATACACCTTGAAGGGGACTTCCCCCAATGCCAGTTATTTACTTTCTTGTTTGTTTTTGTTTGTTCTTTCTTCCTTGTTTGTTCTTGTTTTTCTATGAATGTGAACATTGTTTCTAGCTTTCTTTTTTGTTCTGTTCTTGTTTTTATGCCTCCCTTGTCTCTTTCCTTCCTGACTCCTGCACCAGTTTCCCAAAGTTTGCAAAATCCTCATTTGTACTCCAGCCTTGCTTCTAATCTCTTCTTTTGTTTCTATTTCTCTATTTTTTTCCCTCAACCTCCTTTAAATTTTCTTCCCAGAGGGTTAAACTGCTTTATTGAGGGCTTATTAACTGCATACAATTTTCTGAGTCATCTTGGGTTTTGTTATATAACTACAAATTTAGTCCCTATGTTAAAGCTGGCAAATTAATAATCACCTCACTTTGTCTTTTTCTAAGCTGTGTTATTGCTAACACGCTGCTGTTACTGTTACCATGATATTCTTATTTTTGAGTGTACCACTTTAGATAGGGTTTGTAATAGTTTTGGCAGTTGTTTTTTCTGCCATACCAAAATTGAGATGATTAAAGGATTATAAAAAATACTATATTCCAGTTACAAGAAACGGAGGCTGGACAAGTAGACAGAAACTTTTCATCTCCTATAAATTGAAGAGGTATTATCACATACCAGACTAAAAATCTGAAGCCAACAGCACCTAGAAGTCACCTCTAAGAACCACTTATTTCCTGAAGGGTCTAAATACTAGCAATAAAGTTACTTACCATGGAAAATTTACAATCATTGAACAGAAATTAAGCCCAAAAAATAAAGAATAAAAAAAACTAAGAAGAAGCTTAAACAAGATCCCACTCGAGACTTCTTGCTCACCTAAGACAAAGCTGGGACAATGAAATGGAGCCATCACACAGTCACCCACATAAACTCTCTGAAATGGTAAAAACCAAACACATATAGAAGACTCTAGAAAAAATTGAATCATAAATAGTTTCTCAATTAATCCAGAGATGGTGACCGTAATAAAAGAAATGCTTGATGACTTTTGAGCAATGTACTCCCTTCAGCAGCACATAGAATAAAATGTCTTTAGAGAAAATATGGATTAAAAAATAAAAGTGCTGGGAAAATGATAGAAATCATGGATGCCAACATAGCAAATTAGTGGAATCCATAAAACAGATTCAAATGGATACCAAGAGGGCCTGAGATACAGCTTAGTGATACAGCACTTGCTGGGCAAGTTCTGAATCCAAGTTAGATTTCTGGCATCAAAAATAAAGAACTAAAAAGTAAGACATATCCAGAAGATTAGATATTTCATTGAGCATACATGCAGTAGAACGAGTCAATGTGAGGAAAGAATCAGAGTTGTAAAGACAGATTAGTGATCAGGAAAAGAAAGATTTCTTAAAAATAGCAAAGGAGAAATCAATCCAGCAGATGATAGATGCTGTACTGAACACTGACATAAGATTGATGAGAGTTGATAAAAGAGCAGGAGATAGTGCAAATAAGATAAAGTATTCAAAAATTTCATGGCAGATAACTTCTCTGGCAGTGAAAAAGAATTTATCTACAGATAAGTGAGGCATATACAGCTCCAACTGCTCATGATAAAATATCTAAACAAGGCACATAATAACAGCTAAGATTCTAGAGATTCAACATATGAAGAGAAAGCATTCAACACAAAAATAAAAGCTGTTAGAGAAAAGAAAAAAAATCGTACTAAGAAAAACCATCAGAATCATGACAGTCTTCTGTACACAAACCTCAGTGAAGACTTGGAAAAGTTACTTCAACTCTAAAAGAAAACAATGTCCAACCCAGATTTATATATCCTGCAAAATAGCTTTTACAATTGATGGAGAAATGAGATACTTCTATAATGAAGAATATCTGAAGATATTGATGAACACAAATCAATATTCAAAAATTTTTTTGTAGGACAAGTCATCAAGAGGATGATACTTCATGACCATGTAGGATTCATTTCAGGGATACAGAGATGATTCAACATTTACAAATCAGTAAATGTAATACTCCATATTAATAGAGATAAGGAGAAAAAGTGTACAATTAGTTCAAAAGATACAGAAAAATCATTTGACAAATTCTAACACTTTTTCATGGGAAAACGACACTACAGAAAATTGGAAGAGGTGGCCACAGTCTTGTAAACCATCTATGATAAATGTACAGACATCATACTAAATAGACAAAGATTGAAAGGTTTCTTTCTAATATCAGGAACAAGACAAGGATATCTGCCATCACCACTCCTATCCAATATACTTTTGGAAACATTAGCCAGATCAATTAAGAGAATAGGAAGAAAAAGAATAAGGAGAAGTAAGTTAAATTATTTTTTCAGGATGACATGCTGCTTTACATAGTATATTACAAAACTCCACCAAAAGGTTTCTAAATTTAATAACCAAATTCAGTAGTGTACTTGGATATAAAAGTGAATGCTGAAAAGTCAGTAGCCTCTGTACATGAATAACAACCTTACTGAGTAATAAATTAGAGAAACAACACCTTTCACACTAGCATCCTAAAAGTGAATTACCTAGGAGTCAGTCTAATAAAGTAAGGAAAAGACCTCTATATTGAAAGCTGTAGTAGTCTTTTAAAAAGAAATTAAAGAGGATATCAGAAAAGATAGCCTTTGGTCCCTGGGTAGCTTGAACCAAATAGTAAAAATGACCATATTTTCAAACTTGCTATTCATATTTAATGCAATCTTACTCAAAATTCCAATAGCATTATCTGACAGAATTAGAGAAAACAGGGTTGGACATATAGGTCAATGGAATAAGTGCCTCCTGGCAAGCACAAGGTCCACAGTTCGATCACCGGTACCAAAATTAACATAAAATATAGTAAGAACAGATCTTACGTTGTGTTCTTACCCCTCAAAAACAATTTTAAAAAAGGCTGGCCAAATAGCTCAGGGGATTAAAGCACCTACAAGCAGGTACAGGGGTCCAGGGTTTTATCCCTGGGCCTGCAGTTCTGGCCTGCCCCTAGGGCCTGCTGAGATGGTGAATGAGACTGGGCATGGTGGCACATGCCTGCAATTGCAGCACTTGGGGGGCTGTAAACAGGATAATTACTACAAGTCTGATCTAATGGTGAGACCCTGAACACCCTGCAGACTCCTCTAAAATACAGAAAAAATAGATTTTTTAAAAAAAAAATGGAAAAAACAATCATAAAATGTATTTGGGCCTGAAAAAGACCTAGAATAGCAAAAAGTTCTGAGTAACAAAGCAAAGCAAAGGACAACATAATATCCAATTTGAAATTATATTACAAAGCCACAGTGATTAAAAACAGCACAGTATTGGAAGTAAAAAGACCAAAGTATCAATAGAACAGATTAGAAAATACAGAAACAACTCCAGACAAACTTAGACAACTTAAAGACGGCACATGTGGTTGGTAATGTGGAGCTGATGAGTTCGATTCCACTAGGTTCCCATCCTGGCTATGGGGCAAGTGAGTGAGCGGAAGGAGAGGGGCGGTAAGGCCCTGAGTGCCAGGAATACTGATGATGCCTTACAGTACTACTCTGAAGCAGTTAAGCTGGACCCACACAACCATGTGCTTTCTGTAGCCTATGCCAAGAAAGTAGACTACCAGAAGGCTTTTAAGGGTAGTTGCTAAACTGTTGACCTGAAACCTGATTGGGGCAAAAGCTATTTGAGAAAAGCAGCCACTCTTAAGTTCTTAAACAGATATGAAAAAGCCAAGCAAACCTATGAGGATGGTTTAAAACTTGAAGCGAGTATCCCCTAACTTAAGGAGGGTTTATAGAAAATGGAAGCCCAGTTGGCAGAGAGGAAATTCATGAACCTTTCAACATGCCCAACCTGTATCAGAAACTGGAGAATGATCACAAGACGAGGACACTGCTCAGTTACTTTACCTACTGAGAGCTAATTGAACATCTATGAAATAAGCCATCTGACTTGGGCATGAAACTAGAAGATCCTTGGATTGTGACAACCATTCAGTGTCCTGCTTGGGGTTGATCTGGGTAGCATGGATGAGGAGAAAGATGCTACAACTCCTCCTTCTCTTCCTCCTTCTTTTCTTCCTCCTCCTCTCAAAAAGGAAACCAAGCCAGAGCCTATGGAAGGGGATCTTCCAGATAATAAGAAACAGGCACTAAAAAAGTGCTCTGGGGAATGATGCCTAGAAGAATAAAAGGTTTTGACATAGCACTGAAACATTATGACAGAGCCAAGGAACTGGACCACAACAACGTGGCATACATTGCCAATCAAGCAGTGGTATACTTTGAGAAGAGTGCCTATAATGAATTGGTAATGTGGAGCTGATGGGTTCGATTCACAAAGCCAGAAGCTTTGTGAGAAGGCCATCAATATGGGGAGAGAAAACCAAGAAGACTATTCACAGATTGCCAAAGCTTATGCTCGAATTGGAAATTTTTACTTCAAAGAGGAAAAGTATCAGGATGCCACCCATTTCTACAATTAGTCTTTGGCAGAACACCGTACTCCAGATGTACTGAAGATGTGCCAGCAGGCAGAGAGAACCCTGAAGGAGCAAGAGCGGCTGCCCTCCATCAACCCTGACCTGGCTTTGGAGGAAAGAACAAGGGAAATGAGCGTTTTCAGGAAGGAGACTATCCTTAGACCATGAAGCACTCACTATACAGAAGCCAGTATGTGGAACCCACAAGATCCCGAACTATAAAGCCGTCGAGCTACCTGCTATACCAAGCTTCTGGAATTCTAGCTGGCACTCAAAGACTGTGAAGAGTACATCCAGCTGGAGCTGACCTTCACCAAGGGTTACACCCGGAAAGACACTGTGCTGGAGACCATGAAGGACTGCATGAAGGCCATGGGTGTGTACCAGAAGACACTGGACCAGGACTCCAGCTGTAAGGAGGCTGCTGACTGTTATCAGCGCTGTGCGATGGCTCAGTACAACAGGCATGACAACCCTTAGGATGTGAAGCAATGAGGCACTGCTGACCCTGAGGTGCAGCAGATAATGAGTGGCCCAGCCATGCAGCTCATCCTGGGGCAGATGCAGAAGGACCCCCAGGTGCTCAGTGAACACTTAAAGAACACTGTAATAGTGCAGAAGATCCCTTAGCTGATGGATGCGGGGCTGATCGCAATTCGGTGATGACTGGCTCATCTCTTCTCTTCACCCTCCTGTGTGGAGGGACGTTGGGATGGCAATAAGCATCACAGCAGAGGGAGAGGGAGAAAGAAGAGCTTATCTGTATATTTATACATGCCTACCTGGAAGACACAGACGCCTACTGCTGCCCCCATGGGCCTCCCAGCACATGCATGGTCTCCTCACTGCTGCTCTTGAGATTTGTGTCTCCTTCCTCCATGCCTTGGTCGTGTCTCAGCTACTCCCCCATAGTGGGTTACTTTTCATTTGTGGCAGTGGGAAATATGGGGAACGGAGGGCCTTCTTCCCAACCTGCAATTCCAGCTGTCTTCTTGTTTTGTCATGTCCTCACCACCAATAAAATCAGCCAGTTGGATGTGGTTTAAAAAAATAAAAATAAAAAAACAAACCTTAGCCAACTTATCTTTGACAAAGGAGACAGATTTCTTCACTAAATGAAAGACAGCGTCTTGGATTAATGGTGCTGGAAAAACTGGTGTTTGACAGGCCAAAGCCTTAAGGTAGTTCCATATTTTTCACCATGAATTAATTCAAAATAAAATGGATCAATAATTTAAATATTAAGACAGAGCTAGGTATATAGCTGAGTGTCACAGTACCTGCCTGGCAAGCACAGGTTATGAGTTCACCTACCAGTACAAAGAAAATAAAATAAATATTTTTCTTTGGTACCAGGGATTGAACTCTGGAACTTGTACTTTCCAGGCAGGTACTTATGAATAAATAGATATTAAAACATAAGTACTAAATCTGTTAGAAGAGAAAACTCTTGACACTGGTGTAGGCAAAGACTTTATGAACAAAACTCAGATGACGAAGGAAATTTTACAAAGTACCAACAGCTGGGATTTCATTTTATTAAAAACCTTTTGCACAGCAAGAGAAACAACCAACATAGTGAAGAAACAACCCAAAATGTGGGAAAAATGTTTGCCAGCAGTTCCTCAAATGTAGGACCCCTGAGGCCAGTGAGATAGCCCAGTGGGCGTTAATGTCTGCTGAGGCAAGTGTAAGGACCATGGTTCAATCCCCAGAACCACAAGCTGCTCCAGCCCCATCCCACCGGAGGATGAGACAGACAAACTAAGGGTGTGGTGGTCCATGCCTGTAATCTCAGTCCTGGGGAGGCTGAAAACAGGAGGATCACCTTGAGTCTGAAGCTACATAGTGAGATGTTATAACAACCAAATACACTACAAAATAGAATAAAATAGGGGCAGGGGAAATGTCTCAGTAGAATAAGTGCTTCCCTGGCAAGCATAAGGGCCAGAGTTCAATCCCAAGTTCTTCCAAGAAAAAGAAAGAAAAATAAAATAAAATAAAAAAGGACTGCTATCTAGAATATAAAATAAACAAAAATAACCAGGCGACCCTAAATTTAAAGACCCAATCCAAAAATGGACATCTAAAATGAATAAATTCTTCTCATAGGAAGAAGTAGAAATGGTAAATAGATACATGAAAAAATGTTCACTGTCTGGTCACTTGAGATATTCAAATAAAAAGAACTCTGAGATTATCTTTCACTCCAGAAAGAATGAGTAGAATAAAGAAACAACAAATAATACATGATTGCAGGACTTTGGGGAAAACTAACCCCTTTTTCACTGTTGGTGGAAATGTAGACTTGTATGACCACTGTGGAAATTTATGGAGAGGTTCCGCAAAAAACGGGGGCTGATAGTGTCATTTGTCCCAGGTATTCCTCCCTTTGGTATCTTCTCAGAGGAATTAAAAGCATCATATCATAGCAGTGTATACACATCCATGTTCATAATACTACAATTTGTAATAGCTAAATCTTAGAAAAAACCCAAATGATCAGCAGATTATGGATAAAACAGGTATAGATTTTTTTATATAATAGAGTACTACTCTTGCACAAAAGAAGGATAAAATGTAAAAATTTCTAGCTAAATGGATGCCCCTTGAGGCCATATTAATTAGTGAAATAAATTGGAGAGCCATGAAAATACTTCATTGTTTCTCTGGTATAAGAAACTGAAAGTGTGAGTAAGGACCAAAATGTATAATAGGTACTGTAAAATAGAAAGAAATGTCCAAATGGGAAAGGAAACTAGAGGGAGAAGAGAAAGTAATTGAGGGAAAAGAAAAAAACATAATGAGAAAAGAAGGAAAGATGAAACCTTTTATAAATTAGAAAGGGAAGAATGATTGGAAGGCAAGGGAGTGGGAAAAAAATAGTAATTTATATCTTGTACAGAAGCAAATCTGCTATGATCAATGTGATCATTATGTATATGTAAAATGTACCAATCAGTCTAATAAATTAAAAAGTAATGAATAGAATATTTATCAGAAGATATAAATTTAGACAAGCTGCACAGAGAAAATGCTATGTAGGGCAGGAGAGATGGCTCGTTAGAATAAGCACTTGCTTGGCAAGTGTAAGGTCCTGAGTTCAATCCCTGGTATTGCAAAAAAAAAAAAAAAAAAAAAAAAAAAAGGAAAGAAAATGATCTGTAAATTTGAAGAGACTCAAGCTAAGCAGCCACAAGAAATAAAAGTCTGGGACTACCAGAAGCTATGAAAGTCAAAAGTATCTTTTCCTTGAAACCTTTTGACACAAGATGGCCTTCCTAACACCCTAATTTTGGATGTCTATTCCAGGACTGGAGACTGTAGGGAAATGCATTCTTTGTGTAAGCAAACCTATTATTGGTCTTTTTAATATTTTTCAAACAGCATTGGAAAAACCAATACAAGTGTTTATTGGATCAGTCTAACGTAAAACAAAAAATTATTAAGCACAACATCAAAATTAGCTTTCTGAAAGTAAATGTTACCGTCCTCCATTTTTTGGAGTCATTGCTCCTCTGCCTTCCATTACATACTCCAAGACTGGGGTCCTTCCCAGCAGTGCTTGTAGTCTTCCTTTCTTATTTTGCCTGTACAGACAGTCAGTTCAGCGGACCAATCTCTTAACTGCTAAGCATATTTTCTTACATTATGTCCTCAATTTTTGTCTTGGCTATACCACCAATATCAATTCTACTCTCAATGACCATTCTATATGACTCCTTACCATTTGTGTTTTATTTCTGTTATCACCACTACTCACTTTTAAAGCCACACTGGCTCTCCCCATCATCCATTGACATTCACTCTCCTTCAGTGTTTATTTCTAATCATAAATAGATTAAGTTCACTGACATTAACATTTATAAGAAAAAGAAAGAATTTTAAAGATTCCTAATTTTAAAGATTAGGTCAAATTATAACAAACAATTAAAAGGCAACTTTTTTTGTTGTTGTTGCTGTTGTTACACTTTCCCTTTTAGTCTGTACTCTTAAGTTTGTATGCAAGTATAAAACAGTTCCATCAAGTTTTTGTTCATTATTAGAAACTGGAATATCCCTGAGACCTGTGGTTTTCCTACCTTCCAAAATCCACTCCAAGAAGGAATCAAACTGAAAATAATAAAAAAAATCCCATATTAACAATATACATGCTCCACACTAGTATTATTTGCAGTCCTATAGAGAAACAAAACCAACAGAAGCATTTACGACAAGAAATTGTGCTGTGGTTATGAAGGCTGACAAGGCCTGTAGAGTGAGCTGCCAAAACAAAGACCCAATGGTGTAACTCTAGTCTGAGAGCTGTTATGCACAAAATCTGATGAAAAGCAAACTTTCACTTTACTTTGTGGCCCCATAATCTCCTTGATTAGGAAATGATGTAGAGTGTGCCTAAAGAGAGTCACATGGAGAGAGAACATTCTTTCAGGCTTTCACAGAGGGCAAATTGGTCAAGCAATGGCTGTGACTCAGCCACATGGCTGACACTGACAAAGGATCTATAAAATGTGGTACAGGGTTTCAGGCTAAATCCTGAGGGGATTTGACTGACCTTCTCATATACAAAAGTTATATATATTTCTTGTTATATAGGACTTGCTTTGTCTTGGTCTTAACCATCCAACAGAAAAGTATAAAAATGAAGTATAAAAAGTAAAGCCATATTAATATGCTGAGCTGTAAAAGGCTCAAGTCAACAACTTCTGACATGGCCAGTCTTATGATAACCCACTACTATTATAGACTACTGGACTATATTGGTTTATTTTGCTGAATTAATGAACCTACAATATTTAAATGACAATGGAATACCTGTCTCTGACAAAACTAAACTAAAAAAGAGGATGTAAATGACCATTTTGTATTGGTATATACAAAAGAGTTAGGATATACAGCTACTTTCTCTTAATTCAATGAGAAGAAAGATTTATACTATTAGTGTTTGGACAGGATATCATATCTGCATCTTGTACTATGAATAACCACATGGAGAGAAAACATTCTTTCAGGCTTTCACAGAGGGCAAATTGGTCAAGCAATGGCTATGACTCAGCCACATGGCTGACACTGACAGAGGATCTACAAAATGTGGTACAAGCGTTTCAGGCTAAATCCTGAGGGGATTTGACTAAGAAGTCAATAATATGCAATATATTAATCATTGAAACTGTCATACTAAACAATTTTGAAACTGTCTCAATGCTATTTGTTTCTCAGTAAAATTCATTTAAAAAAGCAAACTTTCAGTTCATAGATAAGTCTATAATAGGAAAACACCAGTGTTTCAGCTCAAGAAAGTCAAATGCAAGGAGCTGTCCTATAGCCATTCTGTTTTAAACAGATCTTCCATTACCTGAACCATTCACATTAAGGAGGACAATTTAGGTTACACATTTAAATTTATCGGTTCAGGAATTAAGTTCATACAGAAGTAACATCACAGACACACGGGGAAGTGTTTAACAGCATATCTGGGCACCTATCAGTCAGTCAAATTGAATCATAAAATTAATCACCATATCAGTATTGACAGGCAATTCATATAGGGCAAGGTTGGCATAGTTATAGTTTTCTCTGTTCTTCTGCAGCAATCTTATTTATTCTTGTGACCTTTCTTTCACTGAAGGAGGGACTAAGAATAAGGGTGATGGTAATACTCTGAATTGATTCAGCATATTTCACCCTCTCATTGAAAGGGATGTTTCAATCTGACATTGCTTCTTAATGAACACTTTGGTTGGCTCCTTATACAGCCACAACACTGATGATCAATTTTTCCTTTCTGCAAGCTTGTGGGAACTAATGGTCCATGTCCAATTCTATTTTCTGCTTTTGTCCTATGCTGGTCCTATTGGAGGTGTAGTCTAAGATCACCGTCTTGCCGTCAGTCACTATTTAGTCTTTCTCTTAGATTACAGATGAGAAATACAGATATAGTCTTTAAATAACCCCAGAAATAAATGCTGATTCAAAAACTATAATAATTCACTTTTGGAATATTTCACAAATAAGTGGTGGGCGCATCTCTGTTGCTTTCTAAAGTCTTCAGTGAGAACTGAATTTCTGCCCTACTCTCTTCTTGTAGATCAGTTCAACTCAAGAAACATTTCTACATGGAGAAATTGCAGATAGTATTGAGACTTATGAAATAATTTCATGCTAAAATATTTTTCTGAAGAAGTCTCTGCTCTAAATTCTTTCTTTATTCTCTGTACTAGTTTATTTCCCTATTCTTAATCTGGATAGCAGTTAGTCAACTTCTTACTTGAAACTTAGATATATAATACACACATGAAACTTAACAAAGCCAAAAGGAGTTTTCCCTATCTTGCATGCTTGGACCTTATAATCTGAGAAACTACTTTGAAGATAAAAACATGCAACATATTAACCAGTATTAATTTCCTCTTCTCTTTTTTTAAAACTCCATATCATTTCTTTTAATTGTTATACTTTGTGTTAAAATAAAAATATAAAATTAAATTAGGAACAAAACAAGATAAAAGGTGTTTTCCCAAAGTACACAGTAGGCAGAATTCCAAGATATTTCTCAAAAATCTTATTACTTTGGGTGCATGTGCATGTGCATCTGTACTGGAGCACATCACAATGGTGGTTCATCAACAACAGACTGTGTGCATGATGCTAGTTCCAAAAGATTATGTCACCTTGCACCATCTTTGCTCATGCAACTAATCTGCCTATGTTTATACACTGACAAAATCATCTTATAAGGCATTTCTCAGAATGTATCCCCATAAATGACAAGTGACTTTCTGTGTGTGCCTATCTCACACAAAGATTTTAGTCAGTTCTTTTTTATCTGCAAAAGTGATGGAATAATACTCTTACAACTATAACATCATATGTGACAAAGGAGAACTAGATGATACAATTAAATTCTTTAATCAGTTGTCTTTGAGTTAATCAAAAGGGATGCTATCCTGTGTGGTCATGATATAATCAGGAATATTATTAGAAGAGACAAGGAACAAAAGCAGGGACCCTTTCGCTGCTTCCCAAGGAGCAAAATATTGTCTCTGTAAGGCCACATGACAAGGACACAGAGTGGCCTGTAAAGCATGACAGCACTGTTCCAATAAATACCATGAAAGAGTCAGCCCTACTATCTACAAGGACTGTAATCATCAAGAACGAGCAAGCATAGAAAAGAATTCCAAACCTTAAGTGAAATTGCTTCCCTGGTTGGCATCTTGATTTCTGCGAAATGCTGAGAAAAACAAAACAACCTATAAAGCAAAACATCCAGCTAGCCCAAACTCGAATTTCTGACCCACAGAAACAGAGGGATAATAGATGGGTGCTATCTTAAGCCATTATTTAGTGGGGAGATGCTGCTTGATATTCCTCCCAAGGCCTTGCCTGTGATACCACTGAGTTGTATCCTCAGCCCTTATTCCAATAAGTTTGTAGAATTGTTTTACATTGTAATAGAAAAACTATACAAAAACAGACATGTGTGGCCCCAGGGAGATCCCTTGTACAGCCGGCAGATAGAGTTGAGCAGTGCAGTTCTCAGAGGGTTTGAGGCTGGCAGCTGGGCCAGGTTAGCTGAGGTGTACTGCTAGGCCCAGACAGGCCCAGACTAAGATCCAGACCTATAGGAAGACCCTAGAGGCATGGAGGCAGCTGGCAGTAATTTAGGTGCCTGGAATAGACCAGGTACAAGAAGGGGATGTACTAGACAGAACTCATAGGAATTAGTTTACAAATTCCCAATTTATGATCTGCTTTATTATATAGCAATAGTGCTTGTCTAAAATGCACAACCGTTAGTTTGTTAATTTCTAAATCTCACTTGCTGTCATTAATATTGCTAATGGAAGTACTGTAACTAGAATACCATATCTGCTTTAAGCACATGTTCTCCCTTGGGTAATAATATCAGGAGGTGCTTGGGTAACAAACTCACCCAAGCTCTGTAGCAAAGGATGGAGGACAGTGCCAAATGGAAACCACTATCTCATGTTTTAATCAATGTGAGAAGGCACATCTTGTGACACAATGAAACAAGAACTTCTGGCACAGAAAAGATACCTAAAGGACAGACTCTTGATAGAGAGGTTCTGATTCAATTAATACAGCTACCTACAATCAAACTTTAACAAAAAATAAAAACAACATAGAAATCATAATAAAGTTCTCTCTATGAAGTAGAAAATGACAAAAAGAAGGAGCAAAACATAATCTCAGGCCTGAAACCCACCCAGAACAAATCCAGGATATACTCGCATAGAAGAAATAGGAAACAACATACTGTAAATCTTAGAAATAATAGCAACGGAAGTAAACAAACACCTGCAGAAGAAGATAGAGGAGATCAGACATAATCACAGAGCTAAAAAAAAAATAGATGATAATCATAATGAAAGAATTGCTAAGCATTTCTAAAGGAGACACTGATAAAAGAAATAGAGGACAGCTATTTGTGGGTGGGAGCAAGCAGGAAGTATCACGAAGGCCTCAGAACACCAGGTAGGGGGGTGCTGACTACCCACCCCCAAAGTGCCACACGCCATCTCTCTACCTCATGCAGATTTTCATACCCAACCGTGTCATTGCCACATACTGGTTCTGGTACTTCGTGTCCCAGCCAAAGAAGACAAAGAAATCTTCAGGGGAGATTGTCTACTGTGGGCAGGTGTTTGAGAGTTCTCCTCTGTGGGTGAAGAATTTCAGCATCTGGCAGTGCTATGATTTCCACAGTGGCATCCACAACATGTACCAAGAGTACTGGGACCTGACCACAGAAGGTGACATCACCCAATGCTTCTGGGACATGGGTACTCAGCATCAAGCCCACACCCACTCCATCCAGACCATGACCGTGGAGAAGACTGCAGCCAGCAAGTGTCATCAGTTCCATGACTCCAAGGTCTGTCAAGCAGCTCCATAACTCCAAGATCAAGTTCCCACTGCCCCACTGGGTCCTGAACGGCCAGCACAAGCCACACTTCACTACCAAGAGGCTCAACACCTTCTAGAGGTAGTGCCAATAAACTGGAGCCACTCACAAAAAAGGAAGGAAGAAAGAAAGAAAGAAAGAAAGAAAGAAAGAAAGAAAGAAAGAAAGAAAGAAAGAAAGAAGGAAGGAAGGAGAAATACAGGAGAACAGAAAGATTATGCACACATTGAATAAGCAATATAGGAAAGAAATAGAATACATAAATCAGAGTCAAAGATACATATAGGAAATTAAAAACTCCACTGGAAGTTGGCAAAACCATTCAAATGAAAATGAATTGACTTTAAGAACTTGACAACATCATTGCAGCCAGGGACCAAGAAAGGAAAAAAATCTTTCAAAAACAACAAGGATCCAGGAAATAATAATTCAACAACTTTAACATGATGCAAAGATGAACACCATGAACTGGTCTATGGAAAGAAACAATTAATGTTTTAATTTGTTTTGTCTCTTTTTCTTCAAATGTTTGTATGTTTTCTCTCTTAGTTTCTTTTTTTCCTTCTTTCTTTTTCTATTTTACATGCATATATCTGATAATATGATACTGGTTGGGAGACAACACTGTATTTAAACAAATGCTGTGAAATTCATATTTGTTATGTGAAATTCTGTATCAATTTTAATTTTTTTGGTTTTGATTCTAATTTTTACTAAAAAAATAAAAAATAAATTTAAAAAGACTAACAGGCATCAATGAGAAAGAATCAACTAATACAAGTAACATAAAAAGAACATTGGCAGAAGTAATAGTCAAAAACTTCACAAATGTGTAGAAATAAGCTGACATTCAGTAAGTGAGGCATATAGAACTCCAAATAATATCAACCCATTTAAATTTACACCCAGATCCTTCAAAAATAATTATTTTAAATTAATTCATCTATATCTCCATGTAATATGCAATAAAGTTAAAAATAAAATTAAAGGAAAAAATAAATTTACACCTAGATATATAATAATCAAGGTGCCAGAAATTCAGCACAGGCACAATATATTGAAATCTGCTAGAGAAAAGAAATAGATCACATTTAAAGGAAAACCCATCAGAATAACAGGAGGTTTCTCATCACAAGCTATCAATGAAGAAGAGCATGGAGTGAAGTATTTCAAGTCCAACAAGAAAACAAATTCTAACTCAGACTGACATATCCTGAAAAACTGTTTTGCAAATTTAAAGGAGAAGTAAAATATTTGCATAACAAAGAACTAAAGCAATCCATGATAACCAAATCAACCCAACACAGAGTACCAAAAGACATTTGAGAAAAGGATCAAAATGATTACAATTACAAGAACAACAGAAAACCAACCAAATATGGCAAATAATTAAACATAGGAAAAGTAGTAAATCAACAGCAGGAAAAGTACAGGAAAGATAAGCCTGTATATATCAACTAAAACCACCAATATAAATGGACTTGATTCACCAATCAAAAGAAATAGGTTAGCAGCATGTGTCAAGAAACAAAATTAAACAATATGCTGTATACAAGAACAATTAACTCATAAAAAAATTCATAGACTGAAAGTCAAAGAACAGAAAATGATACTACATTCTCCAGGAGCTCACAAAACAACAAAAACAAAACAAAACAAAAAACAGGAGTAGCTGTTTATAGAGGATCTCAACTTTAAACAAGAATGATAGCCCTGGGGAGATGGCTCAGTTGAATAATTGCTTCCCTGGCAAGCTCAAGGGCCTGAGTTCAATCCCCCGGCTCTGCCAAAAAAAAAAAAAAAAAAAAAAAAAAAAAAAAAAAAAAAAAAAAAAAAAAAAAAAAAAAAAAAAAAAAAAAAAAAAAAAAAAAAAAAAAAAAGAATGATAAAACAAGGTAAAGAAGGGTCTTTACATATTTATTATGAGGAAACTTGAAAACAAAGAGATAACAGTCATAAATATGCATATACCAAATATAGGAGCACCCAACTTTATAAGAGAAATTGTAATGGATGTGAAAAATCTAATAAGCCATATCACAATCTTAGGGCCAACCGGATAAGTCAGTGGATTAAAGTACCTGCTTAGGCAGGTGCAGGGACCAGTGTTGGATCCCCAGGGTGCTGTGCTGGCCCCACCCCAGGGGCATGCTGAGAGGGCAAATGAGACTGGGTGTGGCGACACACGTCTGTAATCCCAGCACTTGGGAGGCTGAAAAACAGGAAGTATCAATATCAGTCCAATCTATGTAGTGAGTCCCCTTAGATGCGGATATATATATTTGCAGGGACCTTAACACTCCCTTATCTCAAAAAGAGAGGTCAAATAGACAAAATATTAGCAAAGAGGCAGCAGAACTGAACCAAAACTTTGAACAAATGGATTTAGTGGACATATACAGAGCATTCCAGCCAACAGTATTTGAATACACATTCTTTTCAGCTGTACATTTAATGTTCTTTAAAATAGACCACATACTAATCCATAAATCATGCTTAGGTAAATGTAACAAAACCAAAATCATACAATATTTATTACTGGACCACAATGCAATGAAACTGGAAATTAACTACAAAAAAAAACCACAGAACCCTACAAACTTATGAAAGTTAAATAACACCATTCTCAGCAAACAAGGGTTACAGATTAACTTAAACAAGAAATTCAGCATTATGTACAATCCAACAACAATTCAAATACAACATACTGGAATTCATCAGATGAAGTAAAAGCAATTTCCAGAGGGAAATGTACAGCAGTGAGGACACACATTAGATAAACAGAACTAGAATGAGTAAGTATCTTAATGCTGTACCTTAGCTTTTAAAAAATGAAGAGCAAACGAAACCCAAAGCCAAAGAGAAAAGGAGATTATAAAAATTAGAGCAGAAATTATTGCAATTAAGAAAAAGAAAGCAATACAAATAATGAATGAGCTTGTTTCTTTGTAAGATTGAATAAAATTGATAAAACCCTACCCAACCTCATCAAAAAGAGAAAAGAACGCAAATTCAAGCAAGAAAAAGAAAAGAATGAAATTACTAAAAATCCTGTGGAAATTCAGAAGATCATCAATAGCTACTTTGAAAATGTTACCATCACAGAATCAAATACACGAAAGAAATGGACAAATTCCTATATGTACAAATTACCAAAACTGAATAAAAAAGATATAAAAACTGAATAACTGAATATTAGCCAATAAAATTGAAAATGTAAACAAAAATTTACCAACAAAGAAAAGTCCAGGTCCCTG
>PVKA01002378.1:5756-53213 GCA_004027165.1 Ctenomys sociabilis
CCCTGGGTTCAAGTGACCAAAGACAGCAGGCGCCATCCTGGTCCCCAGGCTATTAGGGCCCTAGACAGCTACATGGGAATGCCCGCCCCTCTGCATTCCCAGCTCTGGGTCTGTTTATATCTTTTGACTGTCAGAGAAATCCAGAACTGGACAATAGTTAATTTGGAGATTTTTGTTTCCTGGGATGGAACCCAGGGCCTCACTCACTGGAAGTAAGCACTCTCCCACTAAGCTTCTCTCCACACCCAAAGAAAGTGTGTTAAAAAATAAAAAATAAAAAAATAAAAAGAAAGTGTGTTGAGGGCTTGTTTGATGGTGCAGAGACCCCATTAGAAACGAGCCTGCAGCACAGTCTATCTTCTGGGGATGACAGCAGAGGCACAGGTGGGGATCAATGCATGGAAAGTTCCTGCCAACACACACGGGTGAGTTGGGGGGTTCTGTCAAAACTGACCTAGCAGGACTCTTGCTGAAAGCAAGCTGGGCCAAGGACGAAGGCTAGGGAGAGTGGAGGGTATGAGGAGCTGGGGACCCAGGACAGGTTCCAGCACCCTGGTCTAGCAGGCTCTGGGTAACACTGGATTTTATGAAATGCGGCACAGTGTGCCTATGAGTAGATTCAGGAGCCTGACAGGTTTTGGGCAGGCAGAGAAACAGGGAGCCCTATCCTGGGAAGGTGTACCCTGCCATTTTTGCTGCTCCTCCCCACCACATAGCAGGTGCAGCCTCAGCCTGCTAGTCTTCACCTTTCTTCTGTGGGTGCACCCCTAGACATTGAGACCCTACAGCAAGGATGAGCCCTCATCCCAATCTCCAGGAAGCACCTGCCCTTGGAGTACAGCAAAGCAGGAGGCCCAGGTCAGGATCCCAGAGCCCCCACTTGCTGTCTATCCCCATCTATTATGGAAAGAGGGTTCCTGTACCCTCATCATGCATCTAGCCAGAAAGCCCTTGAAGCCCACACCCCCATCCTCATCTGGAGGGGGTGATCTAGACTGGGAAGCTCAGTCTGTGGCCCAGGGAGAGGGCACAGGAGCTGGTGGTTGAATGGGCAGCACCTATCCCAGCCTCCTCGTGCAGACAGCTCCCAATAGGATGGAGACACACTTTTATGACCTTTGATTTCTGACCTTTGCCTACACCAAAACAGAAAGAGCAGCCTGGGGGCACAGTTTCAAATAGGAATTAGGAAAGAGGTGCAGATGATTCTCCCAGGGGTATCCATTTTGGGTCAGAGACTGGTGACCTTGGGGTGAGGACCAGGTGGAAGGAAAGAGGAAGGTCATGGAGATGTGCAAAGCACACAGCAGCACCCATGGGCACCACTTGGGGTCCAAGGCAGGGACACTGGTTACAATGACCACAGACCATGAACAAAAGTAAAGTCCTAGGGAAGGGACTCCAAGACTAATAACCACATCTGCCCAAGGAGTTGACCCAGGGGGCAGGGAGATGGTCGCTGGTACAGTGGGTGGCAGTGGCAGGAACAGATGGGCTTCAGAGAAACAGAACCCTGGGCCCACTGCCAGATGTCCCACAGGTGGAAGATGGGGACCTCAGAGGAGTGGAGCAGGGGGGTAGGGGCAGGGGCAGGGCTCCCAGGGGGCCCAGAAAATGTTAAGGAGACTCTGGGAGTTGCAGGAGGGAGAAGGAATATCCATCCTGGAACGAGAGTCGCATGTATAACTTTCTAAGAGGGCACGACCACCAGTATCAGGATATAGGGAAGCCAGAAAAGCCAAAGCCCAGATGCACCCATGTGGTTTAATGACCCGATCAGTAGGCTGGAATAACACTACTCAGTGGGTAGGAGGTGTTGGAGAACTGCCTTGATGGGCTCGCGGCATTAGGGGAGATGGGGAAAAGGACCCCTTCCTGGAAGAACAGGTGGCACGGAGGTTCAGGGCTTCTGGAATCATCAACAATAAACGTGTCTGGAGGGTGGGGGCAAGAAGAAAGAGGCTGGACTAGGTGGTGGCAGTCAGCTGGGACCAAATTAGCTGGGGCTGGATGGGCTATGATGGAGGGACTTCAAGGAGAGGTTAAGGGGACTGGGGAGATGGCTCAGTAGAAAAAGCGCTTCCCTGGCAAACGCAAGGGCCTGAGTTCAATCCCCGGTTCCGGGAGAAGGGGAGGAGAGGCTAAGGTCTGAGACCTCAGTGATGATCCAGAAAGAGCTACAGGGGCTCACCTGTTTTGAGACCTCAAGAGCAGCAAAGTGCCCTGACCCCAACCGGCTGGGCTCCCAGCTGCAGCGCAAGTGTCGTGGCTGAAACAGTGTCACCCTGGCCTGGTGGGGAAGAGAAAAGGAGTTCGTCCTTCCTAACAATCAGGAAGGTGACCAGTACGCGTCAGGAGGAAGGGGTGCCGAGTGACCGCCTGTGGGTGCCCTCTCCACACATGCACTGGCGTTCCTGCTAGGAGCTGGGTTCCAGGCCCTGCTCTGAGGTACTGAGGGGTTGCAGGGAGAGAGGCCCAGAATCGTATAGGAGGCTGCACAGGCGAGGATCCAGGAGCTACCCGGCAGCTCCCCCGGCCCCGCCCCCGCCGCCACCCCCGCGCCCCAGCCACCGCCCAGCGTCGCCGCCCTGGAGTTTGCGCGCGTCTGGTGCGGGACGCGGGGCGCGGGGCGCGCAACGGGCGCCTACCCTCGATCCCGAGGACCTCGGGGACCCAGCCCCAGCCGGAGCCTGAGCTGCGCCGCAAGGTGAGCACCTGGCCGCCGGAGAGGAGGGTCCTGAGGCGACCCCGTAGGGGCGCGGGCGGGGACTCGGAAGGTGACCGCGAAGAGTTGGCAGGAGCTCCCGAGTCAGCCGTTTCCCGGGTCCCAGCTGGCTCGGGGTCCGACTGCTCCTTTCCAACACGGACATGCACCCTCCGTGCTCAAACGGCACCCGGGCCTCACCGTCGGACAGGGTCGGGGTCCCAGGGCCTATCTCTACTTCGGATTCGCCTTTTCTCCACCCTAACCCGACCCCCAACCCCGGTGTGCACGCAGCTCTGCAGATGCACCTGGGCCCTGTCCTTGGCGGTGCTTGTGCCCCTCCGCAGTGTGCCCCTGCCCCTGGACGCCCCAGGAGTACCCGACTTTCCCCAATGGGTGAGGGGCATCCGCATCCCGCCCAGCAGGCTCTTCTTCCGAGACCCACACTTGTGACTTTGACCCCAGCAGGCGACGGTCACTGCCCCGCTCTGCTCCTGTCTCTCTGGACACCCCTTCCTCTCCTCAGACTGCGAGGTTTATGGCTCCACCCTGAACCAACTGACCCCTCACCTCATGGCGCCTGCATCCTCCGAGGGCAGCAAGGGCTGTTTTCGTGTCCTTCTGTAGTGGGGACAGGTGTGTGTCGGGAGGGGGAGCACACTCTGGCCACCATCCCAGGGCTGCCTGCCCCAATGGGGGTGGGGAGGAGGCAGGCTTCGTTGACTGTCTGTGGCCCTGGTTCCCGCCCCAGATTGTGACTTTACCTGGTTTCACAAAAACATCTTCCACTTCAGAACCTAGGGGCTCCCCAGAGTATCTGGAAATGCACCTTCCATACCCCTCCCACCCAGGCCTTCCTTGGCCAATAGAAGCCACTTGGGGTCCCTCAGCCACTCCCAGTGGAAAAATGGTGGAACACTGAGCACCCAAGTCATGTGCCTGCAGAAGCTGGCATGGGGCAGTGCCAGCTCAATAAGCAGCAGGGGCAGCCCAGTGGCCTGTGTGGCCCAATGCGCCCGCTGTGGAAGAGGGCGAAGGGGAGGCCGTAGCCACAGCAAGGCTGGGGAGAGGTTGGCAGCCTGCCTCTCTGTCCCTCACTCACAACCCAAGGGGGAGCTGTGCATGGTCCAAGAAGATGGAAGGGTAGGATCCCCCCATCTGTGCTCCCCAGCCCTACTTGTTCCTTTCCGGAGAGGGTAACAAGATGGAAAGGGAGCCAGGCACCATGCCCTGGCCAATGGGAGCCCTGATTGCACCTACATGTCTGGCTGCCTCGTCATCCATGGGCTCCAAGTCCTCTTACTTAGAGGACTAACATTTATCACGCGGCTGCTGGCTGTCTCTGGTGTCAGTGTTTACCCCACTGGGGGACCTGGACACACACAGATCTAGATTGGCCCATCCTTCCCAGCAGGTGACAGAGCCCTTTGCCCGCTGAAGTTTGCTTATAGCTTATCCTCCCGAAGAGAGGCAGGGACACCCACTTGGGAGGTTAAACTGTTTGTCCTTGGTCCCAGCCTCCCACCTGGTGCTCCTGGGGGCTGGGAACCTCTGGAGCCTCGGAACCTCTGGAGCCTCAGCCTCACAGCTGGAAACTTGTCCATCCCATGTGCTTCTCTCCCTTTAGAGAAGTGTCCTAAAATCTTACCCAGACTTCCCTACCATCCACAAGGAGCAGGGAGCTTCACCCACTTCTGCCCCTTCCCAGACTCCTATCGCAAGTCCAGAGAAAGAATGCCAGGGCCTTCGTGTTCCTCTAGGTCTGGGTCCCAGGAGTCCTTACCTCCCCCCACCCTGTGGCCCAGGGGCCCTGAGGAAGGGAATTTTAAAGGATCCCAACCCTACCCTCACCTTTTTTTTTTTTTTTTTTTCTGAGAGAGGACTTTTTTTTTTTTTTTTGACGACACAGGGTCTTATAATTCACGCTGGCCTTGAACATATTATGTAGTCCAGGCTTGCCTTGAATTTACAGCAATCCTCCTGCTTCAGCCTGCTGAGAGCTGCAATTATAGGCATCCCCACTTTCTATTGGGTGGATATGAGGATACATAGAAATCGCCATCCTTGGCAAGCTCCTGTGAAGAAAGGTCAGGGAGCAGCCAATCACCCTGCACTGCTACCTCTGGCCCTGCTTTTCTCTAGGTGCTTCCAGACTCATGGACCCCCAGTTGGGTGGCTTCTCTGCAGTCAGCTCCATGGGTCCTGATAGGTCAGGATCAGCAAGGAGGCCCCCAGCTGTGCCCATTCCCAGGAGGGATATTGGGCAAGAGCTTCAGGGTCCTCCTCATGGGGCTGTCATTTTCCCCTGGGAGCTGCTGTCCCTATAGAGTCTAGGACAGCATCTCTTCCTCTGTAGGACCCTGCCCACATCTTCATGTCAACCCTGGCCAACTCCTGTCCCTCTGTCCCCACAGCTATTCCCCCAGGGCCTCTGGAAGATCTGGAAGCTGAGGGTGACAGCAAGGGGTAAGCTATTTCATCAGAACCAGATCAGGACTCTTAGTGACCCAGGGCTGAGGGTGCCTCCTGCCTAGTGCCTTCTCTCAGCTCACTCTAGAGTAGGCTCCTCCCCTGGCCCCCAGCCCCAGGACTCCTGGCTCACTCTGGACCTGGGTGCTACCTCCTATCTTGCTTGTGTATCCCAAAGGCCAGGCTCAGGGTTCTGTCTAGACCCTTCATGCTCACCCTACAGAGCGAGGGGGAGCCCCTGCCCCTTCTCAGTCATGGTGCACTCCTCCTCTTCAGCACTGTCTTCTGTCCTGTATCTGTCCGTTCATCCAAAGGTCTCCCACCCTTTAAGGGTGTGCAGAAGAGAGACCATCCCATCCCTGCTGTAAGACCCCAGGGAGTCCTGCTTCTCCCAAAGGATTGAGTCAGAGCAAAAGAGGGCTCCGCTGCCATCCTGCACTCCTGGCCCCCCAGTCCCTTATATGGAGGGGTCCCTTAACTGGTCTCCAGCATCTGGCACTGCTAATCTCAAAGAAATGTACTACCAGCCATCCTGTGGTGCTCCAGAGACTCAAAAGCTCTACCTCAGCCATGTCTAAGGCTATGGGGCCCTGTGGTCCTGAAAAAGGCATATGTGTGAGAGAAGGACCATATGACCATATGTCCTACACACCTGGCCTTACATGGCTGGGAGCTGGCCTGGCCATGAGGGCCAAGTAGCACCCCAGTCGGGATGCTTGGCCAGCTAGCTTTCCCATGAATTGGGCCATCGTGCAAAGGCGTGTGGCTGGGGAGGCTGCTGCCCCTCAGTGCTTTAAGGCCAGTCACCAGCACAGGGGTTTCTGGGATTGTCAGAGCCACCAGATAGGACTCCCAGATAAAGCCACTCACATAACCATGAAGTCCTCCAGGAGTGAAATGTGTTCCTTGCCAGCCCCAAATCATTAATAGGGCTGGTTTTAGGGAAGCAGGATACACCTGGCTGGGATTCCGTCTGGACCCCACTGCTTAGACCTTCTGCAGCCTGAGGAGAGGTGTGAGGTGGGCATACCCCGAGGACCCAGACATAAGGCCTCTGCTAGATGTGGGGGGCAGCAGCCCAGAGGCATGCCCCCCATCCAGTCCCACCACCCCTACCTCCTGCTCCTACTACTGCTGGCCTGCCAGGTGAGTGCTGCATGTCTCTATCCCTTCCCCTAGCCCAGGGCACTCATGCTTCCTCTTTGCTGACTGCTAGTTCTGTCCCACCTGCCTGCTTGTCACTCTGGCTGCCCCTCTATCTGACCACCAGCCACAGGTGCCCTCTGCTCAGGTGATGGACTTCCTGTTTGAGAAGTGGAAGCTATACAGTGACCAATGTCACCACAACCTGAGCCTGTTACCTGCTCCTACTGGTGAGTCCCAGCGGTACAGCCCATCTTGTGGGAAGCATCCTGGTGCTCCTGTTATCCCAGCCCCCACTGCACATACAGGGTAGTAACTGAGCAGCTCACACAGGCTACAGTTGGGAGTCAGACTACAATGCTTAGGCAGGGACTGGTCGTTCAGGGCTAGGGAGAGATAGGACAAGGAGACCCCATAGATGGCTGTGGCACTGTCCAAAGGAAGGAGGGTGACCTGTGTACACATAGAGAGAACTGGTGTATCACTGAGACTGGACCTGGGACGGCTGCTGACAGAATTGCGGTGAAGCTCCCAGAGAGGAAGGTGCTCAAGAAGGCAGGGCAATATGGGGCCGGGGAGATGGCTCAGTAGAATAAGTGCTTGCCTGGCAAGCAGAAGGGACTGAGTTCAATCCCCAGTTCTGCAAAAAAAAGAAGAAGAAGAAGAAGGCAGGGCAAGGGAGACCTCAGCGTGGGGATCCTGAGGTCCCCTAGAGAGTACCTGTGAGTCACCTTGCACAAAGGTAACCCTGGGGGACCTGGGGTGGCTGAGGGGGACAAGACCTGGGGGAAAGCTAACCAGACCCTACCCCATGGAGGTAAAGGTAGGTAGAGGTGAAAGTGGGCATGGTTGGTCCAACGGAGGCAGACGGTTGGGAGCCTGGCTCACACCAGAGAGGTAGCAGCTATGGGCGCAGGTTTTCACAAGAGATGGCCATGTTCAGGTAGCTTCGAGGAGGAGGAGAGAGACTCCTCACCTAGCCAGACTGCTGAAGAGCCCCTGCCCTTGCCCACCTCTGCAGAGCTGGTCTGTAACAGAACTTTTGACAAGTATTCTTGCTGGCCAGACACACCTCCCAATACCACAGCCAACATCTCCTGTCCCTGGTACTTGCCGTGGTATCACAAAGGTAACCCTAGGGGACCTGGGCTGGTTGAGGGCGGGTGAGGCCTCAGTGTGGGCTAACCAGAGCCTGCCCTATGCCCCAGTGCAGCACCGCCTGGTGTTCAAGAAGTGTGGGCCTGATGGACAGTGGGTACGTGGGCCTCGGGGGCAGCCATGGCGCAATGCCTCCCAGTGCCAGATGGATGATCAGGAGATAGAGATCCAGGTCAGTCTTGATGGGCAGCAGGAGTGCACAGCAGGGCTGGGCGGGGCAGTGAAAGTGGCCCCTGTCTGGCCCTGACTGGGCACTGTGGCTTGTAGAAGGAGGTGGCCAAGATGTACAGCAGCTTCCAAGTGATGTACACAGTGGGGTACAGCCTGTCCCTAGGGGCGCTGCTCCTTGCCCTGGCCATCCTGCTGGGTCTCAGGTATGCAAAGCTCAAGGCCAGTGTGGGCAGCCCCAGGTGATGGTGATGTGGCAGTCAGCACTGATTTGCCATTCCTGCAGCAAGCTGCACTGTACTCGCAACTACATCCACCTGAACCTGTTTGCATCCTTCGTGCTCAAGGCGGGCTCTGTGCTGGTCATCGACCAGCTGCTCAAGACCCGCTATAGCCAGAAGATCGGAGATGACCTCAGTGTCAGTGTCTGGCTGAGTGATGAGGTGAGTATTCATGTCTGCCCAGGGTGGGCAGAGGCCCTAGGACCCCTGCTCACACTAAATCCTGCTCTGCAAAGACGGTAGCTGGCTGCCGTGTGGCTGCAGTGATCATGCAGTATGGTGTAGTGGCCAACTACTGCTGGCTGCTGGTGGAGGGCGTGTACCTGCACAGCCTGCTGAGCCTTGCCACCTTCCCTGAGCGGAGTTTCTTCATGCTTTATCTGGCTATCGGCTGGGGTGAGTATACTTGTGCCAGGAGGGAGGAGGAGCAAGGAAGCTCAGGATCTCAGCCGCTGCCCCCTACAGGTGCGCCCCTGCTGTTTGTCATCCCTTGGATGGTGGTCAAGTGTCTGTTTGAGAACATCCAGTGAGTATGAACAGATTGAAGGCTGGAGCAGGGTGGCGTGAGCCTTGACACTGGGCTTGGGGAGCAGCCTGGGGGAGGCAAGGCACACTCTGGCCAGAAGTGGTGCAGGGTGTGTGCGAGCCTGGTGCCTGAGGATGGAGTTATGATCTTCCTTCCTTTCTTGGGACACTCATTAGATCACAGCAAATTTAAAGTGGGGGGCAGGGGTGGGAGGCTGGGTGCATGTCCAGGTTGTAAATAGCCACCCTACAGGTGTTGGACCAGCAATGACAACATGGGCTTCTGGTGGATCCTTCGTGTTCCTGTCTTCCTAGCCATCCTGGTAAGGAACTAGGAGGGGGAAAAAGGAGAGGCAGCATGATGCCAGCAGGAAAGGCAGGCAGACCTGCGCAAGTGTGCATCCGAGATGCCACCCTTGGCTGCCAGCCAGGCTGTTCATCCTTGGCTGAGCACTCACATGGCCCAGAACCTAGCTGGCCACAGGCCTACCCGCAGGTGAACAGGTAGGGACTTCCAGGTTACAGAGCAGACCAGATTTGCTCTGACCTGTACCCTCCCCACAGATCAACTTCTGCATCTTTGTCCGCATCATTCACCTCCTTGTGGCCAAGCTGCGCGCTCACCAGATGCATTATGCTGACTATAAGTTCCGGTGGGTGGGGCCAGGGGCAGGGGACAACAGGTCTGAGACCCTCCCAGGGCCAGAGTGTGCCTGGGAATGGGGCTCCAGAGCCCATGTGGGCAGAGCCTGGCCCAGGCAGTTCAGCTGAAGTGCTCAGACTGCTTCTCCCAACAGACTGGCCAGGTCCACCCTGACCCTCATCCCACTGCTGGGTGTCCACGAAGTGGTCTTTGCCTTTGTGATGGACGAGCAGGCTCAGGGAACCCTGCGTTCTGTCAAGCTCTTCTTTGACCTCTTCCTAAGCTCCTTCCAGGTGACTACCCGCTTACCCCTGACCCCCAAGGACAGATGCCACCCCTGACTGCCCTTTTTCTCCAGGGCCTACTGGTAGCTGTTCTCTACTGCTTCCTCAATAAGGAGGTAGGGGACACAGGGCCCTGGGGTCTTTCCTCTGGTTATTCATGTGCATCATGGAGGTTGCCTGGCTGTGGGGTTCCCTGAGGCTGAAGCTGGCTCTTGGGAAGTGGGTGTCGGTTCTAGCAATCCTGACCCCCTGGATCCATAGGTGCAGGCGGAGCTGTGGCGGCGCTGGCGGCGCTGGCGAGAAGGCAAAGCACTGCTGGGTGAACGCATCACAGGCAGCCACTCAGCCCCAACAGGGCCCAGCCGTGGCCCCCTTTGTGAGAAGCTGCAGCTGATGAAGGGGGGCAGCAGCAATGGGGCCAGCCACAAACCCTCTGCAGGAACCCCCTTGGCCAGTGACCTCCCTTAAATGGCCAAGAACGTCTCCAGGGCTGGAGTCAGGGACCACAGAGCTATCCTAGGACAGCCCTGAGCTAGGTGCCTGCCCGAGGCTGGGGCAGCCCGCAGTTGCTCCCATCACTATCCCCTCCTCCCCACACCTTCCCTGTTCCAGGGGCTAAGGTGAGATGATTCAGGTGTGGCATGGGAGCTGAGCCATGAACTGCAGGAGCAATTTCCCAATGTGTTGGTGTCTTTTGTGCATGGAAGTGTGTGTCCTCCAATAAATAGCTCAGGTAGTGGCACTGTGACGGTCCTAGAGAGCTGAGCCAGAAATGCCCTTGCTGGAGTAGTGTGAGCAGCCAGGCCAGGCTTGTGGAGGGGGACCTGTGGTGGCTAGGCCTTGTCACTTCTTCCAGGGGGTACCTCCCAGCAGCCATATTGCACAGGTGGCTGGAAGGGCCCCAGGGGTGCCAGCCATCTGCACCCAACTGAGCAGCTTCTGGCCACCCTTCCATTGTCTGGGGCCTTCTTTGTCCTCCGGTCCCTAAAGATCCTGTTCAGCAGCAGAGGACTGTGAAGGGGGACAGTGACTGAAAGAGGCCACTGCCATCAGACTCCTGCTAGTCCAACATGGACACCAAGTGTACAGAGAAGGTCTGTTCCTGACAGCCCTTTGCCTGAAACAGTGAGAGCACCAGCAGACTGCAGTGGAGAAATGGGTATCCTCAGGATGCCCTCGGTCCAGGTGAAGGGGTTAGTAGAGTTGCCAACCCCTGCATAGCCCCAGTCACTTTTTAAGAGTTGTGTTGGGCACAGAAGAGCCAGGAGGTATTTTAGGGTGGGGGCCCCAGTATCTGGGGGAATCCTGAATCTGAGTTACTGCGAAGGCACAGGGCATGTAAGGTTCCTGGTTCTACCCCAGACCATGTGGCTGGGTAGGAGCAAGTACAGAGAAGCAGCTTGGTGGGTGGGGAGAACCCTTCCAGAGCCCCTACATTGAGAGGCTGGGCCCTGGGTGAAAGGTACCATTCAGGCAACTCTGGGCTAATTGGAGCAAATTAAAGAGCAGGAGTGCCCTCAGGAAAGGTAAACAAAATTACCTGCCAGATGGGGGGGGCCCTCATCCAATTACCCAGCAAAGGCTGGGTCAGCAAAGATGGAGGAGACAGGCAGAGGCCCATCCTAGGGTCCAGGTGCGATTCAAGGCCAGGGGGTGGTTCAGTGGCTACACCTGCTGGAGGCCTGATCTCAGGGCTTTGGATCAGCTCTCCTCCCAGCCCAGGGCCTCTTAGCCTAACATGTCACAGGGTACCCACGTAGGCTCAGGTGTACTCTGGAGTTAGCACAGGAGGGGGTAAATTCTTCACATTAGCTGAGCTCAGGGATGAGGGCTGCCCTGGGAGTTTGTCACCCACCCAGGGCCTCCTGACAGACCTCTGCATCACCAGTTCCTCTTGCCTTTGTCCTCCTTCACCCTGTCCGTATCCCTGTTCTCAAGACAACTGGAGTAGGCTGGTGGAATTGGAGCAAAGTTGGACTCTCCTGGCCAGTCAACATTAACCCCATCTAGGTAACCTGAAGGCAGACAAGTGCAGGAATTGGCTTTCCACTCAGTCCAGAGCCCACAAGCATCAACCATTCCAATCTCTATGCTGCTTCCGTCACTACCCCTTCTCTCCCCCACCTTTGCTCAGCCCTGCACCTTGGTCCCCTTCCCTAGAGGAATGTTTGGAATGGCCCAGCAGAGGGAGCAGGTTGCCTGTAAGGACCTGAATGCTACCAAAATGAGGGTGGAGACCAAGAAAAAGCATGCACTAGGATAACCAAGGGTCAGATCTGGGGGAGGCAGGTGGTGGGTAGGGACTTTAAATTAGGCAAAGGGCTCAGGAGGGAGCCACAGGAGGGTTACCCAGCCCAAACAGAGCAGAAACTCAAGAGGACCAGAAACAGTTCAGGAGCAATATTCAGACAAGTACTCTATCCCCAGCTCCTGTGCTTCCTGCATCCACACTTCAGGCTCAGCTGCCCAACTCATTTCCACCATGTATGGGGTCTTTCACCCCAACTAGGGCTCTTCCCACCATCTACCACAACAGGGTCCTTACAGGTCTCCAGCCTGACCCCCGCCCAGGCCCTGCAGCTGGAGGAATTAGCATCTTATCTCAGATGACAGATATATGGGGGACAGAACCAAGCCAAGTGTTGCAGGACTGTAATCATTCCAGCATTCAGGAAACTAAGGCAGGAGAATCTCAAGTTCCAAGACCAGCCTGGGCTATATAGCGTTCAAGGCTAGCCTAAATTTACACAAGGCCCTGTCTCAGAATACAAATAGTAGGCCAGGGATGTAGTTCAGCAGCACAATGACTCACTGGCAAGCACCAAAATCCTGATTTTGATTCCCTGTACGTACCAAAAAAAAAAAAAAAAAAAAAAAAAAAAAAGGACAGGTGTGCTACTCAAGGATATACCTTCCCAGGGCAGAATGTGGGGGAACTGTCACTGAAGGCCCTACAGTGGAAGAGGCTAAAAGGAGACTCGGGGACCATGGAACTTGGCTTTCACATCCTGGGTCAGGGACCTGGTTGTGCTTGAACATAGATGAGGGGAGATTGCTATGAATGTGCTTAGTATTCATCTAAAATATTTTATGAATTTAGGATAGGGTATACAGGGTCTATGTAGATTGGACTCGTAGTGATCCTCCTGTTTTCAGCCTCTCAAGCACTGGGATTACAGGAAAGTACCACCATGCCATCTCAATCGCTGTCTTTAGTGCGCCCCAGGGGCAGGGGCGGGGGTGGCAATGAACATGGGAATCAAACTCTGGCCACTGCACTCTGCCTAAGAAGGCACTTTAATCCGCTGAGTTATTTGGCCAGGCCATATTCATCTTTCTTTTTTTCCCTTTTTTTCCATTACTGGGGATCGAACTCAGGACCTACTGCTTGCCAGGAAGGCAATAATGCCATTGAGCTGTCTCCCCAGTCCCCATATTCATCTTTCTAAAAAAATAAAAATAAAAGCTAAGAAGTGGGGTGCACCTCATAACACTGCTTTCCTAGCATGTTCCAGACCCTAGGTTTGGAAAGCTAACATTTCTTTACAAAGAACAGTGTTCCCTCATGTATAAATTGATGCTATAAAAGTTGCCCCAAGAAATTTCTTTTTTTTTGGCCAGGGAGATAGCAGAGTGGATTAAGTGCTTGCCTAGCAAGTTCAAGATCCTGAGTTCAACGTACTTAGTACAGCGTCTCTACACAGATTGAACTCATAGTGATCCTCCTATGTTCAGCCTCCCAAGTGCTGGGACTACAGGCATGCATCACCACACCCAGTCTCACACTCTCAGTGCACCCCAGTGTACCCCAGCACAGTGTACCCCAGCATGGCACAGCAGTGATTGAACCCCACCCCCTGAACTTGTTGACATTTGAAAATGAATTTCTGTGAGCAAACAGCATGGGATACGGAAACAAGACATCTCTCAGCCTGTGAGAGCCACTGGCACCATAGACAAGAAGTGACAGCATGGCTGGCTCAGAGCTACACTGCACCCTTGCATGGCTAGCCTGTGGTCAGGTCTGTATGAATATTGGGGTGGCATCCTCACTCCAACCCCAAAGGTACACTCTGGTCTGTATGCAGACTTCCTCCTGGGACACGAAGCTCTCATCCTGCTGGATGAACTTTTGGGGCACCAGGTGAGCAGGCTGAGCCTACCTCCCCACACCTGCTCATCCTTCTGCCTGGGTAGCCATGACCACTGAACCAGGCCATTCAAGTGTACTGGCTATTGTGGGCAGGAAGGCAAGATGTAGTAACTTATACCCACTCTGGGAGTCCTAGCAGATTCCATGCCAAGGCGCTCTTGTGGGGAGTGCTAGGGAAGAGCCCTGACTATGAGGAGCACACACACATATGCCCAGGTAGCTAGAGGTGTTGGCTATCCCTTGGACAGAGGCTGGACTTCAAAGCACCACAAAATAACAATCAAGACTTAAACCAAAGTCTCACGGACTACCTCCTTCCACAGCAAGCTGTCCTTACCCCAAGTACTGCCTGGGCACCAACAGTAATACCAGGAAGGGGGCTCTGGACCACATACCCCACTGCACTGCTAGGAAACTGAGTCAGGCTGGCATTGTGAGGTGCCCAGGGCTCTTGGCAAATCCAGGGGCACAGCCCCTAGACTCCCATCTAAAGAATGGTGGGGCTGAGGAGATAGCTCAGTAGAACAAGCGCTTGCCTGGCAAGCACAAGGGCCTGAGTTCAATACCTGGTTCTCAAAAAAATAATAAAAATAAAATAATGGTGGCTTAGGGGCCAGAAATATAGCTCAGCAGCACAGCACCTACCTGCCAGGTGCAGGGGTTTTTTTTGGCAGAATTGGGGCAGGTGCAGTTTTGAGTTTGATTTCTGGCACAAGAAAAAGAATGCCAGTCTGAAAATGGGTGTAGTGGTATACAATCAATCTCAGCTACTCAGGAGGATTGCAAATTTAAGGCCAGCTTTGTCTCAATATAAAATTTAAAAGAACTTGCCCAGTGCAAGGACTTGGTTTCAAGCCCCAGTGCTATGCTACAAAGACCAGTAGGCTAGGTTGTGGGAAGCTAAGCACATCAAGCCATGGGCAGAAGTGCCAATCACTTGGCACCAAGCAACCCCCAGAAACAGGACTTGAGACTTGGCAGCTTATTCTAGGTCAGATGAACTTAGGAAGGCTGACTGGTCTCACTCCATACCTCTGCTGACCCCAGGGCAGGGGACATAGACATCCCACTCTCAGTGCAGCACACTAGTGCATGTGGTGCTGGAAAGGACCCTGGATGAGCTGCGTGCCGACCTAGACTGTTCTGGGTCTCTGAGCTACACTCATCCCCTTCTGGGCACAGATCGTGGGTGACAATTTAGGTAATCCAGCCTGAGATTCACAGCCTCTGCCAAAGGCCTCAAACATCTCCAGGGCCTGATGAGGCCACATTTCCAGGGGATGGCCCAGTACCTGGTTGTAGCAAGTGTCCACTGGCAGTAAGCAGCAGCTGTTTACCACATGCAGTGCCCCTTCCTGTGCCTCCCTCTCTGTAGAAACTTACCCAACCCACCCTCAGGAGTCTTACAGAGCCACTCGAGCCCCAGAATACTTTTCTGGGAAAGGGTGTTCCTGAAATAAATTCCTGTTTGGCTTCGCCTCAGGAGCAGGAGCCTTCCAAGGCTCTTTCCACCTCTGAAGGTCAAGTACAAGTGGGTCTCTTGGGGCCCAGCAGCCACCTCTATTGGACAGTGGAGGAGCCAATGCTCTGAAGGATGTATAGTTTGTACCACAAAAAGTAGGTGCAAGCCAGGCAGGGTGGCACAAGCCTGTAATCCCAGTACTCAGGAGGCAGATGCAGGAGGACCAAGGAGAATTTGAGACCAGCCTGAGATACAAAGTGAGCTCAAGGCCAGCCTGAACTGCATAGACAAAAAGAGTGGGTGCAAGGACAGGGATTATCCTGAGCAGCTCTATTCCCCCACCTCACCCACCACTCCCCAGGGCACCATCCGACACTGTAGGTCCAGGAGTCCAAACAGAATTTCAGAGTCAGCACCATGCCTGGGAATTCCAGCACACTGTGGGCTGTGGGGCAAGCGCCTGACAAACTGCCATGAGGCCAATCCCAGTGCCACCCACTTTTATTCATGGACCTTGGGCTCCAGAGCCACAAACTTGGCTTCCAGAGGGCACAGGAAGAAAAAGGGCTCTGGTGACCTCCCAGCATACTCCAGAGAGCCAAGATGGGCCTGGCAGCACTACCACCTCAGGGTCAGTTGCACTGCCTCTGCCTAAGGACAGCATTGTGGCCACAAGGGTGCAGGCACCAGGAGACCAGGCCTGGGTGCTAGAGACCCCTTCAGGGATGCCAGCACTGTCCCAGGCCCAGAGAGCTGATACCATCCTGAAGCTGAGGAAGGGAAAGGGCAGGATAGACAAGTGAGGATGAAGGGAAAAGCTTCCCAAGTCTTCAAGCCAGAAGAGCAGCAAAGGACCAGGGCACCCAAGCTGGATGCAGGTGGGACTGCACTTGTCCTACTTCCTGGTCTTCTCAAGGACAAACCAGTTAGTCCAAGCAGCTGGGAAAGAGAGGCCCCTCTTCTGACCTGATAGAATGCTGGCAGGACAGCAAGATAGGGGGCAGGGCAGTGACAAGAGGGGGCCAGGGTCAGTAACTGTGTGGGGCAGCAGAGTCAGACAGCACCCAAGGTGCAGTCAGTCAAGGATGAAGGGCAGGAGCTGGCAAGGCCAAAGTCCCCCCTACTAGGGAGAGGAAAGGAGGGACACAGGGAGGAGGGGCAGGCCTCACCCACCAATCCTGCCAGCCCTGAGGCTTGTGCCACTCAAACCTGCACAACCCCTCCCCATTCCCAACAGCAGGGCCCACAGGACAGAAGGAAACCAACATCCAGTGACATCAATCTTCCTCAGGCCAGGGGAGGGGCACTGGACACTCTAAGACTTCTTGGTGTCCTGCGTGTTCCGGCGCTTCAGATCGCTTAGGTCAATGGGTTTGAAGGCTGTGGGAACAATGTAGTCAGTTATGGCAAGAGCCCCTCCAGCCCCTACCTCTAGAAGCCCTTGATTCAGATATCTTGGGACGGGATGGGCGACCATGCAGGAAGCAGGTGGCCTCCCCACTCCTTGCCCACTCACTCTTCAGGCCGGGGTTGGGAACCTTCTCCACGTACTCCTCCACCAGGCCCCGCTCGCCACCTGACAGCTGGCTGCGAAGGTCTCGCTCCACACTCTGCCAGGCTGTGGACACAGAAAGCAATGGGTAAGTGTCCGGGAGCGTCTGAGTGAGAGGATGCGAAGGTCTCGCTCCACACTCTGCCAGGCTGTGGACACAGAAAGCAATGGGTAAGTGTCCGGGAGAGTCTGAGTGATAGGACTCTTCTTTCCTTTCTTCTGGAAGCATCCCCTGCCTCTATCACTCTCCTTCTGCCAGCCAAAAGTGTCTCTGATGCCCAGCCCTCCCCGCCTCCACCCCTCCACAGGCCTGTCTCCTCTGTACCATAGACCACCTGAGTCCATCCTGGGTTTCCAAGAGCTGCAGACAACACATGGACCTTGGCTTATTTCTCCACTACATCCTACTCTGGCCACTTCAATGAAAGCCTCCAGGCTTTCTGCTGGGTGCATCCCAGCTCCACCCTCCATGCCTCAGCTAACTCCCAAGTGCTGAGAGCAGGCTGTAGACACTGCCTCTCCTGGTTTGCTGCCCATTCCCCACACCCTCCTCTTGGGCTGTCACCCCAAACTGCCTGGTCATCCAAAGGAGTAGGCATGACAGAGGTGTCCACACCTTGCTGGGGATAGGAGACAGGAAAGGGTTGAGGAAGTTCCTTTTTTTTTTTTTGGTACTGCAAATTAGACTTAGGACCTTGCACTTGTCAGGCAGGTTCTGTGCTACTGAGGTATATCTCTAGTCCTTGAGGAAGTTCCTGACCTTCATAAATGAAGCGTACATTCTCCTCATGGGCTGGCGTGAAGATCTCACTGCTGTTAGTGGGAGACCGGGGACTGCTGTTCCTCTTGCCGTTGTAGACAACTCTGGAGACAGGAGAACTGGGGATGCCTGGCATATGAGCATGGGACTGGGCCACAGGGCAGTCAGCCACACCCCCACCCAAGAGGCAGCCTCCCACCTGCCCAAGACCCACCTGGTCATTGCTGAGATGTTTGGTCCTAGTGCTCTACTGCTGGGTCCCCTCAGCCTCTGAAAAGGAAACCCCAGCACATAGGAGTGAGATGTATCACCTGGTTGGGTGTGGAGGCACATGCTCCTGATCCCAGCACTGAGGAGGCTGAGGCAGGAGAATCATCACAAGTTTGAGGCCAACCTGGGCTACATAGTGAGTTCAAGGTTAGCCTTAATTACATAGTGAGACCCTGTCTCAAAAGAAAGAAAGAAAGAAAGAAAGAAAGAAAGAAAGAAAGAAAGAAAGAAAGAAAGAAAGAAAGAAAGAAAGAAAGAAAGAAAGAAAGAGAGAGAGAGAAAGAGGGGCTGGGGAGATTCAGGAGAATAAGTGCTTCCCTGGCAAGCACAAGGGCCTGGGTTTAATCCCTGGTTCTGCCAAAAAGAAAGAAAAAAGGGAATGTTACACTCTCCAGAGTGGGAGGTATATCCACCGGCTCCCTCTAACAGTCATCAACCTCAAACTATGTGGTTTTGCTGCCTGACAGTAGTTCTCCCAAGGTTGCCTGGCAATCCCAGGCAGGCTACAGACACAGGAGAGCCAGCATATAGGGACAGGCCAACAGCTGCCAGACCCAGGCAGGATCCAGAGGAGTGAGTCACAAGCTTGGCTTACATCCATGCCCAATTCCTGTTTTAGCTGGTGGCAGCCTCTCACAGGAAAGCAGGACTGGGTCCCCAGTTCTGCCCACACCAGCTGCTGCAGGGCTGGGTTGTTTCTGTTAAGCCTTGGCTTCTTGACTGTAAAATGGGGATAAGATTCCTGATGAGGAGAACACTTACCATAAGTCCAGCTTCCTAGCCCCTAAGGCTGGGGGCAGGATACCCCAGAAATGGGCTCAAACTAGGCCAGGGGGGAGAGGTACACCTAGGGGAGGTGGCATATGACCCGGTGACCAGGATTCCAGAGTGTCACTTGTTTACAGTCTCAGTCTCAGCCCAGGGGATTTTCATCCCTGGAGCAGGGGTCTAATTTTAGGGTCAGATTCTCACCTCTGCTGAGGATACCTAGTAGTCCTAGAGTGAAGAAGTTGGCCCCAACCCTGGTCTTGCTCAAGAGAGGGTCCATCCTGGGTGCCAGGGTCACAGAGCCTGAAATGGGGGCTTTCAGCACAAGTTCCCTATGGCCAAGAAGTACCACACAGCCCAGAGGGCATACCTGCAGCTCTCCCAGAGGCCAGGAGGGCCATTCTGTCATCACACAGCTGTCCTATGTTTAAACAGGGCACAGGTGAACACAAGTCCACAGTCTAGGACAAGAAAGACAAAACTGCAAAGTCAGATCCCCCAAGAGCACAGACTCCAAGTGCTTCCCGGCCTAAAGAGGTGCACAGCTTACTCATCCAAGAATCTATGCTTTCTGAGATCAGGGACTCTCTGTCCATAGTTCTTCCCAGGGACAGCCCAGCCTAGGAACACTATGGCACACACATAGGCCCTCCTGAGCCTGACAATGACAGCAGGACAAGATAGAGAAGCTCTATAGTCCAGGATGAACATGTGTTTCCAAGGTCTGTTTGGAAGCTGACAGACTGGCCAGTACCTGTCTCATGTCCTAGGGCCCAATAAGTCTTTTCTCTCCTATACTTCATGCTTTTCTGCCCAGGACTGATTGCTCCTTGGGTAGCTTCTACCCGCATCCTGCCTCCACTGGCACTTCTTCTCCAGTGCAGCCTCAGATGCTCTCACATATAATGCCCTATGCCTGGGTCCCCCTTTGGCACCACTCCAGCTGGCAGCAGTTTGTGTCTGGCTAAACAGAAGGAAACCTGAGCATGTTTACTGGCCAGGGTTGAAGAAGCCAGCATGTCCCTAGAGGCTGGCATGGAGGGGCTCAGAACCACCACTGGTGAAGTAGGCTGAGAGAGGAACTAGGTCCCCAGAAGTGACAGACATGCCTACTGGCCCTGCCATGCCACAAGGGGTCATGAGGTGTAGCCTGCTGCTCAGCAGCCCAGGTTAGGTGAGTGGTGGTCTTGCCCTGGCTGACTAGAAAGGCAGAGTAGGGAGAATGGGAGGGGCTCTGTTCAGACTGAATAGTTGGAGAGAAGATCCTAATTCAGGGTCTCAAGAACCAACAGTGCAACCTGCTCCCATAGGACTCCACCCTTCTGCAGCCCCCAGCAGGAGGAAAGCAAAAATTTGGCAGGAAATCTCCTCCAACTCCACACCCAGACAGCTCATGTCCTCATGTTCTCAGTACAGGGCATGACCCTTCACAGATCATACTCTAAGATACTTTTATCCTCCAAACATTACAATTGGCTCACACCTAGTGATTACTATCATGTTAAAGCTTGATGATGTTTTCTCTTTCCTGGTGGACCACAAAATAAGGTGTAACTCCCAATGATAGTGTTTCAGACCAAATGGCCCTCACGGGCAGTCTCCTAGTCCAGGGACCTCCTTCCAAAGCTCCTCCACCACACCCTTCTTTGCATCCACTGCACCCACTACCACTGAGATGCACACTTCCACAGTGCCAGCCTTCCTAGCTTGGGAGTGAGCATGAAGACATCAGCACCATCTTCCTGATACCTTTCCCCATGTCACTTACCAGTGGGTCACTGTCCAACCTCTCTACTGCCATCAGATAGCCCATGGCCCCAAGTGTTTCCTGTTTTCTCAGATGTCACCTGCTGCTATACTTTCCAATCCTAAATGTAATTTCTGCCACAGAACCACCTTCAACCTGACACCCTACGAGACAGGCAGACTTGACTATGCTCTATAGGACTTGGCTGCTATAACTGCACAGCCATAAAAGCAGAATAAACCTGGGATGGACAGCCACCCCTCTGCTTCAGGATCTGCATCTGAGGCAAAACAGCCCCCAGCATGTGTGCAAGGCCCTCCTGCTCCCAACATGGGTAGAAGCACAGCCACATGAAGCCCCCAACTCAGAAAAAAAATCTCCCTGGCTCCTCCTCCCTGGTAGGGCAATCATAAATGGCCCTGGGATCACTGCTGCTTACTAAGAGACAAGAGAGCTCTGGGCAAACTGGAATGCAGGGCCAGCCAGCTCCTAAGTAGATAGAGACTCAGCCTGAAGAGACCATGGTGGTCACAACAGACATCTGCCAGGGTGTCACTGTCACACAATCTCTCAGGTGCCCATGGCTTGACTAGGAAGAAGCTTGTAAAAACACTCTGTTCAAAGGGTAAAGCCAAAAATGAAGAGGCTGGGAATATAGCTCAGGAGCATAAGCTCCTGCTTAACAGAGCACTAAGTCCTGAGTTCGATCTCTGGTACAAACAAAAAGGGTAACGCCACCCAGCAAAACTGGACTCAAGTGACCCTAGCCCTATCCCACCAGGATCTCCAGAACATAGCAGTCATGTAAGACCCAAATACTTAGGCTGCCCTGAACCTCCCTCCCTCAACTCTACCTCCTGCCACATCAGAGGTCAAATCGCTGGCCTCACACATGTTAGGCACCTACTCTAACTTTGAGCTAGACCCTAGCCACTGCTTTAACTCTTCCCTACACTCCATGGCAGGTTCCCAGGCTTCCTGAAATGTTCCCTCCCCAGTGACATGTGTGTGGCTCTGCTCTATGTGGCGTTCACTCCAGACAGAAGAAGGGTTTCATCAGCTAAACCTGTTTAAAATTTCCTCTGGGGCCAGCGAAATAGCTCGGTGGGCTAAGTGCCTGCTTAGGCAAGCTCAGGGACCAGGATTCAATCCCCCAGTCCAGGCATGCCGAGCCAGTGACCAAATTCAGGCATGGTGGCACATGCCTGTAATCTCAGTGCTGGGGAGGCTACAAACAGAATTACTGTGAGTCCAAGCTGCATACCAAATACATAAAAATAAAAATTCCTCTGTGGAACTCAAGGGCTTCAATGACTTCCTGGGGAGAGACCAAGGACAACAGCACAGGTGTAGAATGCATCTCAAACTCTTCTCAGAACTCGAAAGGTCTTCTGTTCTCCCCAGAAACATGGCATACATAGCTGATAGTCTTGTCTCCAAGTAGAATCAATATGACTGATCATTCCGTGTCCCTTTGGAGATTCTAGCATTGAAACTTCCCTAGATCTCATTTCTACATTTGGTATCCTTTTCAGTCAATGAGACCACTAGAAAGTGGCCAGCAGCCAAGCAGGTGCTCGAGAGACACTGTTATGACAGGTATCCCGTAGACTTGGTGGTCCCCTAAAGCTCTCTCTTCCTTGCCTATCGCTCGTCACTCCACCCCTGGTGATCCCGGTAAGCCGACTCCCCCGGCCAGGTCGCCTCGTTTCCCTCCTGCCCCACCTCTCATCCTCTAAACGTCCTTAACAACCCGAGTGCCCCGAAGTCCACTCAGCAGCCTTCACCCATATCTCAGAGCCCTATGCTTGAATTTGCCCTCTGCCCCAAACTCACTCCACTCAGCCTGGGGCGGGGGGTAAGGGGGAAGACAACCGCTTCTGGTAAGTCTACTGTGAGGAGTAGGGGCGCGTTCTGATCTGTATCATCACTGAGATGACTTTGCGGGCTCCGCGGCGTCCCTGCGGTCGTGCCTAGTAATTTTCTCCAATTGGCCTTGACTGTGCCGCGGCACAGAAAAGCAGGGTGGAGGGCAGCAGGGAAGGGAAAGGAAACGCAAAAGGGCCGGCACAATCCAAGAATCCGGGGACATCCTCGCAACATCCCCCGGGCCTCGGGGTAAGGGGACATCGGCCCACCTCAGTTCGCTTTGCGGAAGGGCCCTGTCACGGCGGCTACAATCCCGGGTTTGCTCGGGACTTGCCCAGCCCGGCGACTTGGCGACACTAGGGCGGGGCGGGGCGGGACGGCCATGGTTCCTCCGGGCCCGCGCCCGCCCCGCCCAGTCCTGCCCCGCCCCGCCTCGCCTCGCCACGCTTCGCCTCGCCTGCTGCCGGCGCCGCGCCCGCCTTACCTCGCCCGCCCGGCCGCCAACGCCGCCACCTCTTCCCGTGCGACCGCCGGAAGTGACGCAGGTGCAGACGACACCACGTGACCACCGCGCGGGGCACGCGGGGTGGGGCCGGCCTTGGGGCGGAGGAGTGGAGAGGGATTAGGGTCATGGAAGGACGGGGAAGGGGGAGTATGACGGGGGTATTGGAGACTTGGGGAGATCTGAGACGGGAATACTGGAGCCCGGGAGACATGGAGAGGGGAACACGGGGGTGTCAGAGGGGGACTCGGGATGAGGAGCACAGCAGGAGGGGATACTTGGGGAGACCTGGGAAAAGGATCATGGAGACAGGATCCTTCAGGACTCGGAAGGTCTTCCATCCACCCCAGAAACATTGCATGCATAGTTGGTAGTCTTGCCTCCAAGTAGAATCAATGACTGGTCGTTCTGTGTTACACGGGGAGTGGGGGTGGGGGGGTACATGGAGAGACCTGGGAAGGGGAGATCTAGGGATATGGGAAGGCCCGGTGACTAGAGGGACAGGGGGCCTGGAGGGAGGGGTAGGTGAGTATGGAGACACGGGACAGTGACCTAGGGTGATGGGAGGCAGGGAGATGCCAGGTGAACGGAAGAAAGGGCATGGGGTGGGTGGGGGTGGAAGACACTGAGACTAGGGGTAGAAGCAGATGGGGGACACCAGCGGCATGGGGACAAAAAGGATGACTGGGGAAGAAGGGGTTTCCAAGAGGCTCTGGACCCCAGCCCTGTGCTGCCACAGAGCGCAGTAATCAGGCAACTACTATAGGCTTGGGGATAATATTTATTGAAAAAGTAAAAAGTGCCACAATAAAAAATTGACCTAGAAAAAATGCTAGGCCAGAGACATAGATATAAGGGCCAAGGTCATGCCCATAGATAGTAGGTTTGAGCCCAGGGTAGGGCAGTTTAGTCCACGCTGGCTCCCTTGAAGAGCTCGACCAGGTCCTTGAAGTCGGGGTCAATGAGATCGGAGGGCAGGTCACCATCATCATTGGCTGCTTCTCTGTCTGCCCCCAGGGAAATGAGGTACCTGGGTGCAAAGGGCACCCTGGTTGAGGCATGTTCAGCCCTGCCCCAGGTTAAGAGTCCTGGGGTCATCTGTTTTTCCTGGCAGGGTGAAGGGGAGGAAACCAGACCCCGTGGCAGCTGTGTCAGTGTTTTCCAGTTTGCTGTAGCACAGCAAAGGGTGGAAATGGTGCTAGAGCCCGTGGGGCTGTTGGCTAAACTGACAGCCACTTTTGGGGTCCTACACCTTAGAAACCAGGTGAGGCTAGAGGGGTTGGGATGCAGCCTCTGCTCACCCACCCCTCTGACTCACCTGGCTATGTCAGGGTACCCATCGCTGCAGGCAATGTGCAGGGGTGTCCAGCCTGTCTCATCACGTTGGTGAATGTCAGCTCCATATTTGACCAGAAGCTTCACACACTCTAGGTTTCCAGAGAGCACAGCTTCATGCAGAGCAGCCAGGCCTGGGCAGGGATCAAGGCTGGAGTCCTTGAACTGGCCTTCCCCTGCCACCCCACATACCCTTGGCTGGCTGCTCTGGTCCTCTCACCTGAGGGGTGGATGGTGTCCAAAGAGACCTTCCGAGTCCTGATAAAGCGTCCCACCTGTTCCAGGTCACCCTGGCGAATGTGGTCCAAGAAAAGGACATCATTAGGGAAACGGACACTTCGATAGGCCATCAGCCGCCGGCGCCGCTGCCGGGGACTGTAGCGGGAATAACGCACAGTTCTGCTGGGCATCCTGGGGGCTGGGGGAGGGCTACCCCTTTGGGGACCCTGCTGCACCGAGGTAAGGAGTGAGCCAGCCAGGCCACACCAGGTGAGGGTGCAGGCTCTTCTGTCTGACTGAGACCTTGCTCCCAGCTTATATAGGCCTCATGGAGCTATATAAAGCTGCGCAGTCATGCTTGCCGATGCAAGGGGCTGAAACCGAGCTGCTTCCTCCCTCCCTGCGCACAGGATCGTGTTTGGAGGCTCATCTTTCAACCCACCTGTTGCCATGTCCGGCCAAAGGGGTCAGATCTTTCTTGGCCATCACTTCCAATTCCACAGCTAGACTTAGAAGGTGCCTCACAGAGGGCCAGAGGAGGACTAGGCTGGAGCCCCTGATAAGGTCACAGGTGTAGGGTCAAGGGCAAGGCAGGGACCCAGCATGTGGAGAAGGCACCTGCAGGTCACTTGCTTCTACCTGCCTATAGAGGTGAAGGGCTGTCTTCCTTTCTAAAGTGTATGGAGGCCCCAGCCCTGTCCACCTTCCCACCATTTATTCCTCTCTTCCATTGGGATCCTAGCACCCTGGAGCAGCCTTCCCATAATAACCACCATTGCTGCTCAGACAGGGCCCTGGCCCCACCAAGTGCCTCCTCCCCTCTCAATTCCCCCACATCCATATCTGCCATCTTTCTCTTGGTTCCAGTATGTCAAAATACTGCCAGAGACATCTCTATACCACAGAGATGGAGACTGTTGTTGAAGTGTCTCCCCTCTGTCCCATCCAGCAGGCTCCTATGCCAGCTGCCTTCACTCGTTGGGGGGTTTACTGGGAATTAAACTCAAGCCCTTGTGCTTAACAGATGCACTGCCACCACTTGCAGCAGGCACAACTAGCAAAGCAGCGTCCACACTGGGTGCCTGAGGAAAGCTGGTGGGTGGGCCAAGGACACAGGAGCAGGACAGTGTGGGGTTCTGCAGCATTGGCAGCTGCCCAGTGGCCCTGACACCTCTCCTGGGCTGACCTGGCAGAGTAACACAGGTTTAAGACCTAAAGTCTCAGAATGAGACATTGGTGTGGTAAGGTAAGTTCCTCCAGTCTCAGGGGAGAGTTCATTCTAACTCTTCCAACTACTAGGGATCTCTGTGGTCCTCAGAGCTCTGTCTTCACATGATTTTTACTGTGTATCCAAAACTCCCTGTTTCTGAGGACACCAGTCATATTATGACTTGGCCAGTTTCAGTATTACTTTATCTTCACCAGTTATACCAGCAATGGACCCTATTTTGGAGTAAGGTCACATCTGGAAATACTGAGGAGGGATAAATAGGAATTTTAGGGGATAAAACTCAATTCACTGCATTAGCAAGATGCTCCAGATGGTTGTTAAAGGCCTAAATGAGCTCATAAATCAGATTGGCCTGCTGCTTTTCCTGAACGGGAGAAGAGGCCATGTGTTTGGTTGGTAGCAGGCAGCAGGCTGGTCTCTGGCCAAGGAGACCAAATCAGTATCAGGAACTCTCCAGGTACAAAGGTATGGACTGTAGGCTATGGGCAAATGGCTGGTTGGGATTAGTCGGGGTTGCTTCACCTGCTTCCACTGCACAGGCACACACCTCAACCTGGGACTGACTGTTGTCTCTACCCTTCTGTCCTGGCCCTGGCCCTCAGGGAGCCTGCTGGGGCTATTTCCTGTGTGGTCTGTGGGAGGAGTCAGGTAGAGTTCCTTCTGACTGTGTACAGGAATCCAGGAGATGAAGGATTCCGTGCTGTAACCAGATAGGACCTTTCTTTGAGAAGAAGACTATATCTTTTCTCCCATTGTGGAAAAATTCCATCTCCTCTGCTCAGAGGATGGGATGAAAGCTTTCAGTGGGGCTCTGTGGGAGAGAACTTGTCTGTCATGCTTCAGGGCTTGGGTTCAATACCAAGCACTGTAAAGATGAAAAGAAAGCCAATAATAATAATAAATAGCCGGGCGTGGTGGCGCATGCCTGTAATCCCAGCACTCGGGAGGCTGAGGCAGGAGGATTGTTGTGAGTTCGAGACCAGCCTGAGCTACAAAGTGAGTTTAAGGCCAGCCTGAACTGCATAGTGAGACCTTGTCTCAAAAAGACAAAAAAAAAAAAAAAATAATAATAATAATAATAAATAATTTTGTTGGATAAAGCCACTTCCAGTGCCTTGGCTGGGACCAGTAGAACAGCTCCTGCCAGCAGAGACCAGGCCTCAAAGCTAGGCAAGTCCCTCAGGCTAGCCTGTGTGGGGAGGTAAGACAGGAGATTCTGGCCTATCCTGTTAATATAGAGCAAGAGTGTGCAGGATTGGGCCGGGGAGATGGCTCAGTGGAATAAGCACTTCCCTGCTAAGTGCAAGGGCCTGAGTTCAATCCCCAGTTCCACGAAAAAAAAAAAAAAATCTCACAGAAAAAGTGTGCAGGATTGTGGCTGTGGGCTTTCTGTTGGATGAAAGCTGCCAAATCTGCTGAAAGGAATTTGCTTGATGTTTGCTGTACTGGACCCTGGGACTGTTTCTGGAGCATCTCACCTCTGGCACTTCCCATAGGAGCCAACTGTAAGTGGCCCACACTGCTAGACCTCAGGACAAAGTGGGTGTTTCTACAGCTGTGTCTGTAATTCTTCTCAGGATGAGATTTCCTTGAGATGGTATCTTGCTGTACATACCAGGCTAACTTTTTTTTTTTCTTTGCAGTACCAGGGATCAAACTAAGGAGGCTGTACTTGCCAGGCAGGCATTTGTGCCCTTGAGCTATATCCCCAACAACCCCCAGGCTAACCTTAAACACATGACAGTTCTCTGCCTCAGTCTGCTTGAGTGCTGGGATTACAGGATGTGCCACAGTGCCTGACACTTAGGATCAGCATACATTTATTTATTTATTTATTTATTTATTTATTTATTTATTTATTTATTTATAGACGTCTTATTATGTACTTTGAACTCATAGTGATTCTCCTGCTTTCACCTCCTAAGTCTTGCGATTACAGGTGTGTGCCACCACTCCCAGAAGGATCAACTTTTGGGGGGGGGGCAGTACTGGGGATTGAACTCAGGACCTTGCACTTGCCAGGCAAGCGCATATTCTACTAAGCTATCTCCCTAGCCTGTTGGATGAACTTTTGAAGTGATCTGGTCTTCATGATGTTGTATGTGGGAAGGGGTTGGTAGTGGGGAGTAAATTCTAGGTCTTCACACTTAACTACATCTCCAGTCCCGTTTAAAATTTTTATTTTGAGGCAGGATCTCTCTAAATTGCTAAATTGTCCATCCTGAGTTTGAATATTTCAGTCTTTCTGCTTCAGCCTCCCAGAGTGCTGGGATTACAGGCCTGTTTGGTCTGGGTGATTTTAAATTGCTAATTTTAAATAAATAAATAAATAAATAAATAAAATAAATTGCTACTTTTGGGATGACAAACCAAAACACTTATTTAAAAGGGTTACCTTCTAATTATTAATAAGTCCAATGGATGCCACCAGCAGTGCCTTGAGCGAAGTACAAAGCTCAGGGACTTTCTAGTATTTGGGAGGTTGAGGCAGGATGATTGCTATGAATTGGAAGATCAGCCTGGACTACATAGTGAGTTCAAGGCCAGCCTGAACTACATAGCAAGACCCTGTCTCAAGAAAAGCAAACAAAAAGCCCAGGAGCTGTAAAGAAAGTTGGGCCAACCAGGAAACCCAGGGAGGCTGAGCCCAGGTGACCCCTCAGGCAGTGCCTAGGACTGAATATGATATTTTAGGATCCAACCTACTGGCTTTCTGCCACCTACAGAGAGAGAAATTGGAAAGTTCCTGCTGCTAAGCTGTCACTGCCTCCTCTAGAGCCTTCACAGTAGCTCTGCTAATCCACAAGGCCAGTCAGAACTCTTGGCCACCTCCCCTTAGCCTCCTGTCATAGTGGTGCTGGGAATGCAATCATCAGTTGCCTCTGCAAAAGGGGAAAGGTGTCTGTGACTCACAACCTTCCCAGTAGCATGTGACATTTACAGTGGCTGCTTTTTACCCAGAAGCCAGGTCCATACACAACTGGTCAGCAGGATCACTCAGAGCTCCAGCCCAGCTTTTCTCACTGTGACTAGAAGTGCCTCTTCTCCTTCCAGGCCCATTTCTTCCTCTTCTGGGGCCGTAGTCTCTGATGGCAGCTCATTTTGGGGGCCAAGAGCTAACATCCTTGCACCTAGCTTTTAAGTGCTCGTGCCCCATTAGGTACACCGGAACACTGGGTGCTGGGCTGGCTGGGCCTTACTGGAGCTGCCTACAAGGATAAGAATAGGTCCCCATCACGTACATGGCCTACATGGCCTGGATCAGAAATGGGAGTAGCCCTGGTTTAAGTGCTCACAAGGCAGGCAAATGTTGAGTTTGAGGGAGATGTTCCCCTTCCTGCCCCACGGGGCCAGGTCTGGCTATGCTGATGCTCTCCAGCACTGCCACATGATATAGGAACCCAGAATCTGGGCTCTTGGTGTAGATGCTGTAACCACCTGTGCCAGGCTCAGCCCTTTTTCCTCTGGGCAGTGCAGACACCTTTAGGGGTGCACATGGTGGGATAGGGAGTAGGGCAAGGCCAGGGTCAGAAACCCAGTAGCAAGCCTCCAACCCTCAGTAAAACAAAAATCTGTAGCACAGAGGGTGGGGAAAACGTTTTGATAGGTTATGGCCCTAGTATGAATTGCTTAATTATGGTGGTCATTATGGCCAATGCCCTTAAAACAGCTTATCTTCTCAATGACCACTTCCTCCTCCTCCATTCCAGTCCTGGGTACAACTTCCTTTTACCTTTTCTGCCCACACAAGGGAGCCTCCAATCAGCTCCTTGCATGTCATTAAACCTGCCCCTCAAGCTCCACCCAGCCTCAGGTCAGAGGATCTGCCTTTAATCCTCTCCCGTGTTTATTTTTTGTGGAACTGGGGATTGAATTCAGGACCCTGTGCTTGTATTAACTTTACATTTCTGCTTCTCTGCCACACTGCTGCCATCGCTGTTGCCTCTAAAACCTATCATTTTTGCCAGCCAAGAATAAACTGAGACTTTTCAAGTCAGATTAATTCCTAAGTCCAGGAAACGGGGCTGCGGTACAGCTCACAAGTGGAATGCTTGTCTACCATGTGTGAGACCTTGTTCCACTCCCAGTACTGTAAAACAAATCAGTAAATGTCCCACTTCAACACCAGAGGTTTTTTCTTTTTATAGTGCTGGACTTGAACCCAGGAGCTAAGCATTCTACACTGCCAGCCTAAATCTTATTTACTTATTTTTGGTTGAAACAAGGTCTCCCTCAGTAACTCAGGCTGACCTTCAAATTTACAGCAATCCTTCTGCCTTAGCCTCTCGAGCTGGGATTAGAGATATGTACTACTATTCTGTCTGAGGTTCTTATTTCTATGAAAATTTGGTAATGTGCATGAACTCCTGTTCATTTTGCCTCTCCATGGGACTCACCAGTTCTCTGGGCCACTGCAGAGAAAGACTGCTAACTAGCCCTTACCTACCCCCAGGAGCTGCATGCAGGGTGGGTCCTGTGCTGTCAGGGCCTGATAGGTAGCTGCTTCTGCATTTGTCATGCACTTCAGTGTGTAACGAGATCTTGACAACAGGACTCCACCAAGGCTAGCTATAGTTCTTCAGGTGTCAGAAATCCCACCCAGCTCTGTGGCTTAAAGAAGTCATAAGCAGAAATAAAAAGATAGTAAAATTTCAGTTTTATTTGGCCAATGTGTTCAATTCCAAGGTTGTGGTATAAATGCCTAATGGTCAACATCTGATCCAGCACCTACAACCTTGGCCGTCTCCTAGCCTGAGAATCAAGGTCCTGGTCCCCAGTGCAGACTATTGGCTGTATTGGAGAATCCAGGGGACCCGGGGCTGTGTGTCCCATGGTAGGAAGGACAGTGGGCTGGATGACAGGTCCAAACTCAAGGCAGGGAGGGAGCAGCCCAGGGCTCTGTTCTGGCCTCCTAGTAGCTACCACAGTCCCCTTCTCCAAACATAGGAGCTAACCTGACTGTATCTGAAGTCTCTGTTTAACCAAAAAATGCAAGAGCCATGTTCATCCTGGCCACACTGGCTTGAAGTGAACAGGGAGTGGCTGTGTCTAGCCTGGATCCATCTCTCCTACCAGGAGGTGGGAGACTCCAGGGAGGCCTGGCCAAGGCAGAACAAATACCCTGACATTGAAAACTATCTCAAAGCTCCATGGATGGAATTATTTTAAAGGGATAGTATAAATCTCTCTAACAGGAAAGAGACATTACCAGTGTGAGATCCCAAACATTTTAGCAAGCACTTGGGACAAAAACCATGTACAAAAAAGTACATCACAATTTTAAAAAAGTAGCCCAGCAAGATGGACTGGCTCGGAGAATCCCTTTCCAAAAATTGAAAAATAAAAGGAAGAGATGGGTCTGAGTTTCCATGTGTTAGGACGCGAGTGGCTGCGGGAGGGCTCCCTGGCTCTCCAGTGGCACCCTCCTCAGGTGAGGTCGGCTGAGGTGTCGGGCTGCTGCCCCGGTCCATTCCCATTTACAGTTCATCTTTCACAGCTTTCTGATCATCATCTTCTTCCATGTCTGGCTCTTCAGCTTCTTCCAGGTCCAGGTCCTAGATGCAGGAAGAAAAGAGACTGGTCCATCTCAACATCTTCCTAAGCTTTCACATCTACCTGCTCTACAACACACACATTTCCTCCACGCCCTGCCTCCAGTGTCTCCAACACCAACTGCCACTCCCAGCACATTCTCCACTTTCCCTCCCATCCTCCAGGCTGATGTTGGTGAACTAATGGCACTTGTGGTATAGCTTGCTATTTGTTATCACTGAAAGCTCTGAAAGGTTTGCCACCATTTGCCCACCAGCATTACTGGCCATGCGCAGTCTTGGGCAGGCCTGAGCACTGTTGCCCAGCCTGGATAGTAACAATGAGAAGCCTTAAGAGCTGAACAGACATGGGCTTTAGCCACAGGCTGGACACAGGATTCCATGTCTGCAGGGACATGAGCACTCTGGGATGCATCTGAGACTTTCAAAGCAGTCTGGCTTTTGAAGATGCTTTACACCGTTATGTGACAGCACACTCCTGTAATCCCACACTTTGGAAAGCTGAGGCAGGAGTATCACAAATTTGAACTCAGCACTGGGGACAATTTAGAGACTCAGTGACAAAATGAAGGGCTAGGAATGTAGCTCAGCACAAAGGCCCTGGATTACTTCCCCCACCAAGATGCCTTCAAAATTCCTTCTCTGAAAAATTGTTGGGCAGAGGGGATGGGGTAGAGCATCTGCAGCACTTCCCAGGCCCCTTAGGCCCTGATGCACAGCTGCCCCTGCCATGGCCTTCTCCAAATCAAAGCCCATCAGTGCCTCTCACAAGGACCAGGGCAGTGCCCAGAGGCCAGAGTGGGGCTGCATGACCACACTCACATCATCATCTCCTGCCCCCTCCTGGCCACCGCTCTCCAAGAACTTCTTAAAACCTTCGAGTGTCCGTTCTCCGTTGTAATCAATGACCTGTGGGAAACAACTGGTGAGGGCATGAACTATGCAGCACCTCCCTACATTGTGTCCTTGGTCCCTCCTACATGGGTCCCCCAACCCAGGGACCCCTGAATTGGTTTGCAGAGCCCAGGCAACAAAGCGCACCGTTCTGTCTGCAGTGGCAGGGAAGAACTTCAGGGTTGGGAAGCTGTGCACTTTGACGGCCTCCACTTCGTTGGCTGTTGAGTCCATCTTGGCGATGACAATGGTCTCATGGTCCTTGTAGGTCTCTCCTAGCTTATCCCAGATGGGGGCCAGCTGCTTGCAGTGACCACACCACGGCGCATCTGGGAAGAAAGCAGCGCTGAGGCTCCCTCCTGGATGCCTGCACTGAGCTCCTTACTCTGCCGCCGCCCCAGTGAAGCGGTCACCTTGGAAGCTGGGGACACTCTACTCACAGAATTCCACAAAGACATTCTTTTTCTCATCAAAAGCAACCTCTTCGAAGTTCTTCCCCACTAGCACTTTGACGGGTTGCTTATCCCAGTCTTCAGGCAACTCTTGACTCATCAGGTGGGGCTGGAGGGCAGGCAGACACGGACAGACAGACATGGTGAAGACACCACTCACACATTCCAGCCCTGGAGCAGCCAGCTGTAGCATACACTGTGCTCTAGAAGCTGACACAGCTGATGGTGCTGAGAGACCAGCAAGGTTGGCCCAAGGAGGGAACAGATGGTGCCTCACAGCCTAAGGCTGCCTTGGTGCACAACTGGGCTAGCAATAGAAGAAGCCCTCTGTGAGGTTTCCAAAGGTTAAGTGCCAGGAACAAAGATGTCACACTGTCTTGGTCCTCTGTGCTCTCAGCCCTTGAGACTGAGGCTGAAGCCACAGGAAACCAAAGGGAGTGAAGCCCATAGACTCAGGGGTAGATGATCTGCTCTATAAGGTGAGCCACTGTTGGCCCCAGTCAGGCTCACTACATACCTTGATCTTGCCTTCCAGGAAGTGCTGGCAAAACTCTGTGATCTTCTCAGCTGTCAGCTCCTCTGATGTAGGTTTGTACTTGGTCATCTCCTCCTCTAGGGTGATGAGCCGCACAGCTGGGCACTCCTCCTTCTTCAGCCCGAAAAACTCGAGAATGCGTTGGTTGTCAGCATGGTCGCTGTCAATGAAGATAAACAGGATCTTCGGAGAGAAAAGGCACACTTGAGACAGAGCTGGGACAACTCCCACTCCCAAGCAGGTCTCGAGGCTTGAGGCTGCCCAGCCAGAGCACAGGTTGGTCCTGTGGATGCTCCAGTGCTAAGACTCAATGGAACAGGAACAGCCTCAGTCTTTCCCACGCACAGTGCAGGCCCACACAGCAGGGTGCTCACCTTGCCCTTGAAGCCCTCTGCTGCTTTCTTGAAGTTGCTTAGTTTGCTGTCATAGTCAGACACACTCTTGGGCAGGAAGAGCAGGATATGAGTCTTGATTTCACCTCCAAAAATCTTTGGGGCTGTCTATATCACAAACAGAAGTTTCTATATCAGAATCACAAACTAAGCCTTGACAGAAGAGTCTCTGTGGCCCCAAGATCACTAGACAACCGGATGACAGTATGTCTGGGCTCAGGAGTCATACCTGCTCGGTGAACTCAATGACCAGGGGCAGCTGGTTATGCTTGATGAATTCCATCAACTTCTCTTTGGTGACCTCCCCCTCAAAGTTGTTCCGGCCTTCATCAAACTGTGGGCAGAAAGGGTGCCATAAGCAAGCCCTGCAGGACAGCACTCAAGCTGATCAGGTACCTCACCCTGCAGCTGGTGAAGACACACTTATTCCTTGACAACCTCGACTGGCTTCAGTCATCACCTTGCAGCCTCCAACAAGTCCAGAAGGTTTTCTGTCCACAGCTCAAGCACAGTGGCTCCTGGTTTGCCAAGTACCCCAAAGGTAGGAGTCACAGGTGTGCCTGGCTCCTGACCATCTCTCCATAGAGCCCCATCTGCTCTACAGGAATGTACTGAGAAGAGGCCAGTACAGGCCATGACATCCATCACAGGTGATAGCAACTCTAGGACCATAAGTCTGAGAGCCTCAGTTAGGCCTTATTATACCACCTTTCTCATCTCCATGCTCCTGCAACAGCAATTAATGACATACAGCTCATAATCACACCTCAGTCACCCTCTCAGGGCACTTGCAGGGTGGCAGTTGAACAATAAACTGCTTTACCACTCACCACCTGCTAGGGTCCAGCCTTGCTCCTAATGTCACTGACCCTCCCCCCCCAATTTAGAACCATGTTCACATCTGAGGCCACAAAGTAGAGCACAGCTACCTGGAGGTGGCAGCAGGAGAGGCTGAAGAGGGCCAGAACCCAGGAGACCTTAGCTTAGAAGGGATGGATACAGCAGGTCCTGACACAGAAAGCAGATCCTTCACCTCAGACTTTTTAAGTGAGAATGCCAGATAAGTGCTTATCACTCCCTTGGGACTTCTAAAAGGGGATTAGGGGGTGCCAGGGAGATGGCTCAGTAGAGTAAGAACTACTGAGCGCAAGGGTCTAAGTTCAATCCCCAGTTCCACCAAAAATAAAAAAAAGAGAGAGAGTAGGAAAGAAAGAAACTGTACCTAGGTAGGCATGGTGGTACTTACCTGAAATCCCAGCACTCAGAAAGTTAAGCCAAGAAAACCTTCAACTCAAGAGAAGACCCTGTCTCAAATTTTTTGAAAAAGTGGGGAGAGGAATATAGCTTAGTAGTATAGCACCCCTGGGTTAATACCTAGTAATTAATATATATATATATATACTTTTTTTGTGGAACTGGGGATTGAACTCAGGCCCTGGTGCTTGCCAGGGAAGTGCTTATTCTACTGAGCCATCTCCCCAGCCCAATACCTAGTACTATTAAGTATATATGTACTAAGCATACATAAAACTTATCATTCCTGAATGTTTTCTTTTTCCCCATTACTGGAGATTTTAACTTAAAGTATTTAGTACAGGGTTTACAGGGTCTCACTACACAGATCAGACTCAGAATGATCTTGTTTTTCAGCTCCCAGGTGGTAGGATTACAAGCATATGCCACCATGCCCAGTCTTGGTCTCAGTGGGCCCTGGGAGTGGGGACAGTGGGGATCGCAGGGACCACATGGCATACTAGGGAATCAAACTCTAGTCCCTGAATATTACTGGGGATTTTAAATTCAGGGCCTCTGCACTAAGCTGCATCCCTAGATTTTTTTATTCTGTGATAAGGTTCCCCTAAATTGCCCAGGCTGGGCTTACAATCAAGTAAGCCACATACTCAACTCCTGCCTTGGGCTCCTGAATGCTGGGGATCACAGACATGCATGACCACATCTGGCTCCTAATTGCTTACTATAAGCTGGTTGTCTGGATCTGAGGATGTGGAAGGCTGACTGCACTCTTCTTATCAGCCACAGCCCTTTATGGTTCCCCAAAGTAATGGGAAGGGCCATTGGCTTAGTTGAGAGTATAGCTCCATGGTGGCCACTTCTATCTCCCACAGCAAGGTACATCCAGGAGAAAACAGTGCCAGTCAGGCCCTCCAATCTAACCATGGAACTGTGCTACTAAAGCTAGGCCGAGGAGGACGTGGTGGTATATGCCTGTATCCCAGTACTGAGGAGACTGAGGCAAGAGGATCACTGAGTTGAGTCCAGCCTAGGCTAACAACAAAGTGAGCTCAAGGCCAGCCTGAACTGCATCGTAAGATCCTGTCTCAAAAAGACAAACACAGGGCTAGGGAGATACTCAGTAGAATAAGCGTTTGCCTGGCAAACACTCACAAGGCCTGAGTTCAATCCCTGGTTCCACCAATACATACATACATACATACATACATACATACATACATATATACATACAAACATACAAACATACAAAAAATAAAATAAAGCTAGGTCGAGCCCTGAGCTGTGAGTCATTCCTCATTCAGTCTACTCCCCCCTAAACTCCAGAAGCTTCCATCCAGGCCCACTCTATCTTTCCAAACAAGCAAATGTGCAGTGAATAATGAAGTGGGGCCGGGTGTGGTGGCGCATGCTTGTAATCCCAGCACTTGGGAGGCTGAGGCAGGAGGATTGTTGTGAGACCAGCCTGAGCTACAAAGTGAGCTTAAGGCCAGCCTGAACTGCATAGTGAGACCCTGTCTCAAGAAGACAAAAAATTAAAAAAAAAAAAAAAAAAAATGAAGTGGGAAGACAAGGCCAGAAGACCCTATAGAAGAATCATTTGGAAAATGCTAATGGAGGCCTTGCTCAGCAGGGGTCTAAGGCCATGCTCAAAGGCTATGATTCCAAACCAATCTGTCATGCTCCTTGTTCTGCAAAATGCTCTGCCCCACCATGGGGCCAGGCATCATCTGTACAAGCTCATGCTGAGCTCCAGTCAGGTGCTAATTTTCCTGTAACCTGGCCATGTGGACTTTCTCTACCTTGGTAAGTCCATCTCCCATTCAGTGGGGGACAGTGGCAGGAAGGGTAACCACCATGGCATTGCCCTCAGCAGCAGCCTTGCCAGGTCATGGTGACAAAACTCACGAACAGGCCTGTCTGCAGGTTGGTAGAGAGGGCATGGCCCCATACTCACTCCTAAGTCCTCAAAGAGAAGAAAGTAAAATCAGTGTGAGAATACAGACACAGGACCTACCAGTAATCCAAGCACTTGGGAGACTGAGGCAGGAGGACTGCTGTGAATTCAAGGCCAGCCTGGGCTACAAAGTGAGCTCAAGGTCAAAATGCATACTGAAACCCTGTCTCAAAAAACAAACAACAAAAATATCTACGACTATTAGCTTTGAAACCAATGGCCCACCATGCGTCAGTGGTCCCACTTTGCTGGTCATCCCCATCACCTGTTATCCTTCAGGGAAGAAGACAAAAAGCAGCCACAGCTGGCTTGCACAGCCCCACTGGGGAAGCATCTCATGCTACTTGGAGTCAGGAGTTTGGTACAGCAGCAACTCAGCCTCCTCAGACTTCAGAAATGTTCCCTCAAGGACCAGGGAAATAGCTCAGTGGCTTAAGCCCCTGCCTGGCAAGTGCAAGGTCCTGAGTTTGAGCCCCCATGCCTCCCAAAAAAAGTAATTTGTTCCACTATTTTCTTTAAGGGCTGGGGACATAGCTCAGTAGAATAAGTGCTTGCCTGGCAAGCTCAAGGGCCTGAGTTCAATCCCCAGTTCCGCAAAAAAAAGAAAAAAAGTTTCCCCGTATTTTCTCCCACAGTAACCTTACTACAAATTCATTCCTTACTTTGGAGCCACTCAACCCTGGCCTGTGTAGCCACCTCTGAGGTGAGCTTGGCCACACATCAGCCTCAGCAGACAGCCTTTCCCAAGCTCTCAGGGGCTATGCTCAGAATCTACCTGCCTCTGCAACAGACCAGGTCACAGCCCAAGGCCCTACCCCTAGCCTGAGGACACTACCCTGCTCCAGGTCCTCCAGCCTAGGCTGAGGCAGGAGGATTGTTGTGAGCTCGAGTCCAGCCTGAGCTACAAAGTGAGCTTAAGGCCAGCCTGAACTGCATGGTGAGACCTTGTCTCAAAAAGACAAAAAAAAAAAAAAAAAAAAAAAAAAAAAAAAAAAAAAAAAAAAAAAAAAAACCATCAGAGAGCCTGGTATGGCAGACTCAACAAATGTAAGCTTAGGGGCTGGGGAAGATGACTCAGTGGAATAAGCACTTCTCTGGCAAGCACCAAGTGCCTGAGTTTGACCCCCAGTTTAAAAAGAGATTCACCAGGTTCTCCAGCCTTTCCTTGTATACCTCGACACTTGGATGGTAAGAATCCATGAGCACTTTGTCCAGGTACAACAGTGTCCAGGACTACAGCCATCGCCCCAGTCCTGCTGATGTACATAAAAGCCAAAAAAGCTACAAGCTGCACTGGTAGCAAAACTGCACAACCCAGGAGCCTGTGTCCCCTTAACAGGAAAGTGGTTAAGACATCTAGCTGTCAAAGAAGAAGAACTTGAGGGGGCCAGGGAGATGCCTCAGTAGAATAAACACTTCCCTGGCAAGCACAAGGGCCTCAGTTCAATCCCTGGTTCCGCACACAAACAAAAAAAGAGTAAGGGTCAACAATTTTCAAGGTGGGAGACATAGGAGCTATGGCTGATGCTAGGGAACACCCATCCAACCCTGTGGGCTACCACTCTAGAGCTGCTGTCTGAAGTGAGAAAAAGGTTCTGGGAAAAGACAGAAGTGGTCACATGGCCCTGTGAGAGTTAAGTAGTACCATCAAACTGGCACTTCACTATGAATTTGAAGCCAGCCTCGGCTCCACAGTTCAAGGGTAGCCTGAACCATATAGTGAGACCCTGTTTCCAACTTGACTCCCAAATGATTACAGTGACACATGACACTATTATGCACCCTGCCACAACTAAAAACAAAATGGCAATCTAAGAACTGCATGTGGTGGTGCATACCGGTAATCTCAACACTCTAGAAGGTTAAGGCATGAAGACTACAAGTTAAAGCCTAGCCCAGAAAACTTAGCAAGACCCTATACCAAAATAGAGAGAAGCGGGGCTGGGGAGATAGCTCAGTGAAATAAGTGCTTGCCTGACAAGCACAAGGGCATGAGTTCAATCCTCTGTTCTGACCCTCCCAAAAAAGAGAAGTTTAAGAAAGAAAACAAAACAAACAAAAAGAAATAAAACAAAAAGTCCTGCGGGCTCCAAGCTCAGAAATCCGCTGTGTATGTGGTTCTCACCGCGTCACAGGAACCCTGATAAATACCACACCAGCCTGAAGCCAGGAGCAAGGTCCCCTTGAGATAAGAAAAGCAACACACACCCTATACATCCCTCAGTTTAGATGATGGGCAGCTAAACTGCCATGAGTGCTCACCTTCTTAAAGAGGACCACCCCATCTTTATCAAGCTGGTATTTGGAGAACACATTACTGTTGGACGTGATCCCAAAAGGTATGTCATCGATGGCCTCTGCTACCAGCAAGAACTCCTTGGCAAATTGTGACTCCACATCCTGGGAGAGGAAGGGAAAGCATAGGTAGCTGCACACCTAACACTGTAGAGCCCCACCCCATATGGCAGCAGGGCAGACCATGCAGTGCCCAGGTTGCAGGGACCCCTGCCTGAGCAGTAATAAAGCAGCAAGGTTCCAACACTCTACCTTGAAAAAGCCAATGACAGCCACCTCGCTGGACTCCACCAGGGATTCTGCAGCTGCACCATCCAACAGGGTGGTGGCAGCGGGGCCAGTGCGTTTCTTCAGCCAGTTCACAATGTCATCAGCTTCTCTGCCAGCTGCACCCCAGACAGATGCAAGTTCTACAGTCAGTGTGCTGCAATCCCTGCATGCACCTCTCACCTCAGCACTGCTCCATGGGCTAAGGATCTTCACACACATTAGGATGTTTTCCTCACAGGGAGCCCAGAAGTTGGCTGTCTGCTCTCATTCCAGCACAGGAGGCTGCAGCTGATCTTAGAGGAGAAAGAGTTGGGTGTGGTGGCAAATGCCATGACCCCAGCTCCACTACTTGGGAGTCTCAGGAAAAGTGGAGCTCAAGTTCCAAGTCAGCCTGGGCAATTTAGCAAGATCCTACCTCAAAACAATCTAACAGGGCCAGCCAAATAACTTAGCAGATTAAAATGCCTACAAGCAGTTACATGGGCCGGGGCTTTGATCCCTGGGCTTGCTGGCCCAGCCCAGCCCTGGCCTGCGGTGTCCTGAGGGCAACTGAGACTTGGATGTGGTGGCATGTCCCTGTAATCCTAGCTCTTGGGAGGCTATAAACAGGTGGATCACTACAAGTCTAAACTAGTAGTAAGACCCTAAATACTGTACACCCTTCCCTAAAACACAGAAAAAAAAAAGATAACAAAATAAAAAACAATAAATAAAAATAAAATCCAACAAAGGACTAGGAGTCTGGACTAGTGGTAGAGAACTTGCCTAGTAGCATGAAAGAAGACCTGGATTCAAAAGCAGCACTATAAAAGGGCAGAGGGGATCATATAAGTTCTCCCATCCTGGTCCTGTCTAACACTCCCAAGTGGGTCAGGTCTACCCTACCATCTCCTTGACTGATAGGAAACAAGGAGGAGATAGCATATAGGCACGAAACCCATGGGGATAGGAGCTGCTATCTCCAGGAGATGTAGGCCACTGAAACCATTCTTTCCTCCCCTCCTTAGGTGACTGCCTGGGCCAATCTCAGAAGAAAAGCCCGGGGTCGGGGAGATGGCTCAGTGGAAATAAGCACTTCCCTGACAAGTGCAAGGGCCTGAGTTCAATCCCTAGTTCCGCCAAAAAAAAAAAAAAAAAAAAAAAAAAAAAAGCCCAAGCTTACTGTGGAGTACCACAGTAACTGTACACAAGATGCTTCCCACTGTAAGTGAACACATGCAGAAATTACAGCTGCAGACAGGCTAGTACAACAAGCAGATCAGGACAAAGCTACTAAACAGCACTCATTTGCCAGCACTGGGCTGGTTACAGGTCACCAAGCACATGGCTCTGATAGGTATTTAGAGAACCAGTTTAGATATACTGAAGTCCTCCTCTGGCATTAGTAACTGCTTTGATCATAATAGGGCCCAACTTGCATGGAAAATGCTTTCAAAATGATTGGGTGGGAGCTGAGAATTTGGATTTGTGTCTGATGCTGATGGCTATGATCCTGTCACTGCCTTGAAGGACCCACCCTACTGAGTGGACCAATGAGAAAGCCTGAGCACCAAGAGCACTGGCATACCTCTGCACTTCCCAATACTCGAGAGGCTTGGGGAAGAGTATTAAAAGTTTGAGGCCCATCTAGAAAATTTAGTGAGACTGTTTCAAAACTAAAACGATCCTGGGCCGGGTAGATAGCTCAGTGGAATAAGTGCTTGTGTGGCAAGCACAAGGTCCTGAGCTCAATCTCCAGTGCCACCAAAAACAAAAACCAAAAACCTAAAACCATCCGGATAGCTCAGCAGACTAAAAGTGCCTGTTTAGGCAGAATGCAATGGCTGGGTTCGATTCCCAGCCTGCCATACTGGTCCCTACCGCCCAGGGCATTCTGAGACAGCAATCATCACCTGGGTGTCGTGGCATGCACCAGTAATTCCAGAGCTTGGGAGGCTGAAAACAGGAAAATCACTACAAGTCCAATCTACGTAGTGAGACCCTGTACTAAAATACATGAAAAAAACAAAACAAAACAAAACTAAACTAAAACTAAGCCAGGTGTGGTGATACCACAACTATAATCCCCACACTCAAAGAGGCTGAGGTAGGAGGATTGCAATGAGTTTGTGGCCAGTCTGGCCTACATAGAAAGACCTTGTCTCAAAGCAGGGCATGGTGGCACATGTCTATAATCCCAGCATTCAGAGGCTGAGGCATGAGGATCCTTGCAAGTTTGAGGCCAGCCTGGGCTACAAGTGAGCACAAAGCCAGCCTGAACTACACAGTGAGACCCTGTCTCAAAAAGACGAGGAGGAGACAGAGGAGGAAGAAAAAATCCCTGCCTCAGAAAAAAAAAGAAATGATAGAAGTGTTTGGTTTAGTGGATGTCACACTACGTTCCATAGTTGACAGGTATCAGCTCAATATTTTAAGCTTGCTGTGCATGGTGGTTCATGTCCGTAACCTCAGAACACAAGAGGCTGAAGCAGGAACATTGTCAAGAGTTTGAGGCCAACCTAAACTACAGTGAGTTCAAGGCAGCCTGAACTATATAGCAAGTCCTTGCTTATCCTGTCTCAAAAAACGAAAAATAGTGGAATAAGTGCTCCCCTGGCAAGCGCAAGGGCCTGAGTTCAATCCCTGGTTCCATCAAAAAAAAGACAGTAGAAAAAAAAAAAATCCAACTGAGAACAGGGTTTCCTCCAGGCTTCTGAACACTAGCCCCTACATGTTGTATGTACTACTGGCTATGCTGTCAGCTGGGTTAGATTTAAAGAACTGCAGGCAAAATCCCTCTGCAAAGACAATTAAAGGGCAGTACTACAGTTATACCTGTGTACTCCTTGGGAGAGGCAGTGTCTCCATTCTTAAAGAACTTGATCGTGGGGTAGCCACGGACGCCATACTGCTGGGCCAGATCAGACTCTTCAGTGGCATCCACCTTTGCCAGCCGAATCTCGGAACCTTCTGCCTTCAGCTTCCCAGCTGCTTTGGCATATTCTGGGGCCAATGCTTTGCAGTGGCCACACCAAGGGGCATCTGGAAAAGAAACCAGGTGAGAACTGAAGAGCAGGCCTTAATCTTGTTCCATGGCTTCTCTTTCATAAAAACCTTATCCGTGCACAAAATAACATTTCTTTACAAGTAAGCTGTGATGATAGCTGGTACCCTTAGGCAGTATCAGGAAAGACGCCACAAGTGACAAATCTACTCTAAAACCAGACCGATTCTCTGTCACTACCAGGAGATAAATTCTCTAACCAACGCAACTTTGTACTACATGCAAGTAAGCTGGGTTAGTGCATTCCTAGGATTTCCCTTTAAGAACCCTGGGAAAGTGGAGATTGGTGCCCTAGCTCTATATCCAGCAAGTATGTTATGTGCACTCCTGCACACGTACCCAAACATACGGTCTAGCAGTTTTTCATAGTGTAAAAAATGATAATATTTGCTAGCAGCTGTGTTGGGCATGATTCCTACCTCAGAGAGAGCTGGAGTTCAAGTACTTGTAATCATAATCAAAGGCTTCTGGTTCTGAATTGCTACAGCCTGGGAATATGATGGCAGGTTAAGGGTAGTGTGAGCAAGGGCAGGGCGTTTCTGGGTCAGCCTCAATGAGTAACTAGCAGGGCAGACTCCAGCTTGTTCTCCTATGTGCCATGGCTCACATAAGCCCACTCTGTTTCTCCTATGCTAACAGGGGGATCGTGCCATCATGTGGACGGCAGGCACAAAGGCACCTCTCTGGCTGGCAGCCCGGCAGGCACACAGCCCGTCTACATAGGCAGGATGCCCCCTTGGACTGACAATCGGTGCGCCGTCGAGACGAAGCTCGAGCCGATCCAGGCCGTCCTGCCGGGGCCATCAGAGCCCGCCCGGGCCGGAGCGTCCAGAAAAGGCCTGGGGCATGCGCGGGCAGCGCTATGTGGCTGAGAAGAGGTTTTGCGGGGCGGCGCCCGTCCGCCAGGCCCACGGCACACTTACAAAACTCCACCAGTAGGTACTTGTGCGCCGCCAGTGCCTCCGCGAAGTTGCTCTTCTTGAGCACGAGGACGTGGTCCTCCTCCTCGGGAGCGTCAGCGCCCACCCGGGCCATCGCGGCCAGGACCAGGCACAGCAGGGTGCAGCTCAGCATGCTGGACGTCAGCGGCTAGCAGGCAGCAGGGACGGGCAGTCTGGCTAGCGCCGCCGGGACACTAGAGGCGACGAGAGCGCGCGTCAGCCACGGCCTCACCTTTATAAATCCTGAATCGGAAGGGGGGGGGAACGTTTGTAGTTCGCCAAGCGCACGCGCCCTCTACGACTCTCCGATTGGCCAGTGGACTGCGGGTCCCGGCCTTGCTACGCTCGGATTGGATACGCGCGCGAGGCCCGGCCCCGGAGTCGGAAATGCTGAGGAGGCCTCCCCTCGCCCAGGATTGGTCGGGGCTCTCGCGCTCACTCTCTTCTCTACCCCTAAGTGGTTACTGGAGGAGAACTTTCTCTCTCGACTTCTGACTGGTGGTTTTCTCCCACACCTTCGCGGATCTGGAATGGCTAATGCTTTCGGCTGTATGTACTCCGAGACCCCTGATTGGTCCAGATATGCGCGCACCCTGTTGTTCCTTCGTCGAACGTGGCAGTGGGACGAAGTCCTCAGCCGAGGGGCGGGCTTACGCCTGCGTCTCGGTAACCCCTCGTGTTGCTTTCTTACTGGACCGCGTATCCACAATTGGCACAGCCTCCTTGGTCAGAGCCCCGGAAGCCAGTGACATAATTTCCGGTGCGCGTGTGGCCCGTGCGGTTCTTACTCCGGGCAGTGGCTCTTGGGTAAACTTGCTCTTCCCTTCAGGCCCTCGGGAGAAAGTATTCGGGTTTCAGCCGCACGTACGCCCTGCCTATGAGGGCCGATCCTGTCAGGGGATGCGGAGTCGACAATCCCCAGTGGCAGACTCGAGGCAGTCGGCGATGACCTGTACGGGCGCTTCCCTATAGCTACCCCTCTCTTCCGCGTTGACTGTCTCCGCAGATCCCGCTTTCTCCGTCCAGAGGCGGGCCCGAGGTTGCCGCGGATGTGATACCGAGAACTGTACCACTAGCGGCTAGGCTGGTAGCCAGTTGAAATCGTTTAGGTGCTTTTGCTTAAGTAACTATTTACATGCCTTGAAACTTTAAAATGACTTAAGAGCCGGGTATGGTGACGCAGACCTGTAATCCCAGCACCCAGGAGGTTGAGGCAGGAGGATCGTTGCGAGTTAGAGACCAGCCTGGGCTAAAACGTGAGCTCAAGGCCACCCTGAATTGCATAGAAACCCTGCCTCAAAAAACAGAAGGGGCTGGCTCAGTGGAATAAGCGCTTCCCTGGCAAGCACAAGGGTCTGAGTTCAATCCCCGGTTCTGCCCCCCCCAAAAAAAGACAAAAACAGATAATTTGTTTTAAAAAACAAAATGACGTACAAGGTTCACGTTTTCTGTTATACTTTACAGTTCCTCACTGCCCAGCGCTGCCACCACCTCTGCCTGCCCCTACTTTTCCACGAGGTCTCACCACTTTCCCTCATTCTGCCAGTTGTCAGTTTCTTCAGCGCATACAAAAGGGCACGTGATTTTTAAAGCTGTCTAGAAAACTTACATTAAGGTACACACTGTTAATATCCTGAAATAGTAAATTACATAATAAAATCCTTTTCTACTTTTGATATCAAATCTATTGGTTTTTTTTTTTTTTTAGACAGTTTTTCACTGTCCTCAATCCTGCCTCAGCCTCCCACACCAGGCTTTTTTTTTTTTGTACTTTTGAGGTGCTCTTGAAAGCAGGCGCCTCGCTTTTCCTACATGTAACTCCCTCCTTTTCAGTATGAGCTTCCTGTTTCCAACATTGCCAGCCTTGCCGCACCCCCATCCCTTTGCCACTAGACTTAAGGATCAGATAATGTAGCTCTTTGCTGGGAGACCCTCCGGCTTACCATGAGCGACTTCACAGACCTAAAATAGCTATGAACTAATGGCACTCCCCCTTCCCCCAGGTCACTGGTCTTTCTTAGCTCAGCCAGACCCTGGGCAGGTGTTTACCCACTAAACAGCACTTTCATCGCAGAATCCTGCTCTTGGATTGGGTGGAGATTGCTTCAGATTTGCTGTACTGTCTCCCAAATTTTTGTGGTTGGCTTGCCCTGTTTTACAAATGACAGTCTCGTCTAGGACAAGCCTTTGAGCCATAAGTAAGTATAGGAGGTGTTTTAAGAGTTCAGATGATGCCTGGGAGATGAATAAGTGCCTTCCTGGCAAGTGCAAGAGCCTGAGTTCAATCCCCAGTTTCGCCAAAAACAAATAAAATGAGCTCAGATGACATAGTCAGGTGAGGTGGTACAAGTCTGTAATCCCAGAACTCAAGAAGCTGAGGCAAGACGATCCCTTCAAGTTTGAGGCCGGCCTGGACTACATAGTGAGCTCAAGTTCAGCCGAAGTGCATTGTGAAACCTTGCCTCATAGAGACCAGAGCCAGGGATATAGTTCAGTGACACATTGGCTGCCTGGCAAGTGTAAGGTCCTGAGTTCTAGTCCCAGTTCCGAAATATATAAAATCAAAGGCCAGGCGTGGTGGTGCATGCCTGCAATCCCAGCACTCGGGAGGCTGAGGCAGGAGGATGCAGGATTATTGTGAGTTCGAGACCATCCTGAGCTACAAAGTAAGCTTAAGGTTAGCCTGAACTGCATAGTGAGACCCTGTCTCAAAAAGACAAAAAAAAAAAAAAAATATATATATATATATATATATATATATATATAATTGAAAGATGGAAATGTAGCTATATAGCTCAGTGGTAGAGTACTTGCCTAGGTTCAAATCCTAGTACAAAAAAAAAGTTCTCAGAACAAAATAACTCCCGGACCTGGGAGATAGGTCAGTGACATAACCACCTGCCTGGCAAGGGCAAAGTCCAGAATTCAATCCCTGGTATGGAGGAGAAAAAAGAAAGAACAAAATAACTCCCTTTTAGCCTGGGATCTTAGGTGACAGCCAGCTCTAGGCACTTGAAGAGTGCTGGAGCTGCCACAGGCCCCTGTGTCAGATAACTGTGTGGAGCACAGGAGAGAGCAGGCCCTGGGATTGGAGTGCAGGATGGCACTGGGCACATCAGAGTAGCTGCTGATCACTGCCACATTACAGATACTGACATCTCATTGCGTGGTCTTAGCTTCTGTCTGCTACACCCCTGGGTGTAAGAAGGGCCCAGCTGATCTGTATGAAGAGGAGGAGCAGAGGAAAAAGTTTGGGGACTACTGAGAACTACATCCTGAAGGAAGTGAGTGGAGAGGACCCAGAGCTAGCTGAGCAGGGAGCTCAGACTGCACAAACAGGTCAGAGGGGAACTGGGAAAATCAGGTTAGACTTGGGACCCGAGGGACACGTCATGAACCTTCTGCAGGTGCCTCCTGGGTGGAGCCAGGGCAAAGTTCTGGCTGTTGGCTATGTGCCTGCACAACTTGGCACTCTGGGTCTGAGTTCACATGTGTGACAGGCTGGGATAACCTCAGAGTGAAAAGATTAAACCTCTTGGCTCAATGTGAGCCTGAGAAGCTCTGGCCCAGTAAGTAGAACGGCTGACAGCAGAGAACACACTAGGAGCCTTTAGCCCATCCTCCTAGTGTATGGATGGTCATGAAGTCTCAGAGCACCTGCTCTTCATGACTGGGGCAGTTTTGGGAAAGGTCTATATGGGGTCTTGGCTCTGGGGATCTGGGACAGGGCCAGCTGCCATTCTGTCTATCATTCTCAGAGGGCCAGCACTGGGGTCAGCTTCTCCATGGGCCAGGTAATGACACCAACTTTAACTGGTGATGGGGAAGAGGACTTCTCTGGGATCTATGAACATCAAACTCTCAGCCTACTGCTGGGCACCAGGACTACAGTAGGTTGGCATGAGCATGGCCAGGGAAAGCGCTGGGGCACTAAGACCTGCTGCAAGCTGCGTAGGCATGGCCTCCAACCTCTTTTCTGAATAGTCCAGAGTGCAGAGAGCAGGTTTCTAAGTTTGTACCAGGCCAGAAGATCCTGGGGCACTGTGTGGTGCTTGGGCTTTCAGCTCTGCCTATCTAGGGCAAGTGGCAGTTCAAAGTTACTGCCACCAACTTTACAATCCTCAAAGAGATGGATGTACCATCCTGCCAAAAGGTCAGACCGTCTGCAGAGAAATGTTGGGCTGGACAGAAGGGCTCAGCCAACGGCCAGTGCTCGCATAGCAGCTCTCTTGCGCCCCCACGCGGTTATGACAGATCTTTCCCTCCACCGTGTCCCTTCCACACTCACTCAGACTCTGCCTACGCCGAGCTACTAGCTTCGGGCTCCAACATTAGCCTCGCCCACACATGGCCTTACCCTGTGGGGCGAGCTTTCCTAGAGGCTGAACCTTTCCTCTAGCAGGATATACCTTCTATGGATCCTCCTCCCCAGATTGCTCTGGAAAGTAGGGAACATTCTGTGCCCGTGTAAATAGCACACATGGACCACCAGAGGATGTAGGCAATCCTTTCAGGGGGGAGGGACCAGGGGATAAACTTTTGTCGGTCAGCTTCAGTCCAGGGCCCAGGCCGAAGTCCCCATCATTCTATTCCAACTTCCTGTGAAGGGCCATACTCATGGGTCATGAGCCA
>PVKA01002378.1:53313-72169 GCA_004027165.1 Ctenomys sociabilis
TTTTTTTTTTTTTTTGTCTTTTTGAGACAGGGTCTCACTATGCAGTTCAGGCTGACCTTAAACTCACTTTGTAGCTCAGGCTGGTCTCGAACTCACGACAATCCTCCTGCCTCAGCCTCCCGAGTGCTGGGATTACAGGCATGCACCACCACGCCCGGCTGAGGCCTGAAATTTTCAGTGAGCCTCTTGACTCAGTATCCCAAGTACAGGGCACAGGCATGTGCCACCATGGCTGGATCACCTGAGTGCCCACCCCTGCCAAACTTTTGGTACCTAGTATCACTCATGACCTCATGCTTATCAGGGTGGTGCTGTGCCACTGAGCTGTGTCCCTAGCCCCTTACTTTCTAAGTTTTTTTCCTTCTGGTTGAGACAGGGCCTCCAGCTGATGGTTATCCTATCTCTGCTTCTCAGTGCTGGGATTGCAAGCTTGTGCTACCAGGCCATCTCAGAGAAGGGAAGATTTTAAAATTTCGTTTCTCAGGTGTTTCAGCATTGGGTGTAGCAGCACCTCCAGGCCCAATGAAGGCCCCTCTGGCAGAATACCTCATCCCTGGCAAGGAGCCTGCCACCTCTCCCAAGCCTCCAAGACAAGCAGCAGAGACTCCACTCCTTCAGGGGTGTTTATTTCCTGGTCAGAATAGAAGCAGGGACAGGCTCCTCTGCTTGTCAAGGCCTGGGCCTCACAAACACCACTTGGGGACCGGGAAGGGGGGAGAGGAGGCATAGGAAACAGCTCCCAACTGTGTGTGCACTTGGTCCCATGTTTGTCCTGGCTGGGTCCAGGGAGGGCCTGCCTGGGGATGGTGGCACTGAGAGCCAGGGCAGAGGCAGCAGGCCACTTAGCCCAGAGGACGGTATGAATGGAGGCAATAAATACTGACAGGCCAGGCACAAGGTTTCAGGGCCATGGGGCCCAGGTGGGACAAGTAAGGCTCAGCAGCTGGCTTTGTCCCCCAAGGGCTCCCTGTGGGGAGGGGGATGTGAGCACTGCCCAGGGGGCAGAAAAGGCAGAGCACACCTGCCTCCCAGATGGGGCTGGAGGCGCTTGATTTTTGGCAATCTGTCCCTCCCGGAGCCCTGGCTGGAGTAGGGAGGGCTGGCCAGGCCCTGGCAGGTGGGCAGGAGCAAGAGCAGCACACCCCAGGCCTCCCCAGGTCAGTGGGATCAGACAGGGCAGGGACAGGAAGACCACATGCTCATGCAGACAACAGTTAAGGGTTAGTGACAGCCCCTAGCACACGTTCCACATGTTAAGGCATCATGGTTAGACGGTGACTGACAGCAACAAATGGACTGGTCAGGGAGGGGTGGGTGGACTGGCCAGGGCCCCGCAGTGCGTACCCCAGCTCAGTCAGGGCAGATATGGGGCTAGGCAGCCCCATAGCTCCTGACCCTTCTGACAGCCATGGCCTAGTCTGGGCCTGGGGGAGGACACAGACAGGGAACCTGGAGAGACAAAAGGGGGGGTTGGGCTGGAGCCCCCCACCCCAAAACGGCACAGGCAGAAGCAGCAACGTGACACTAGAGACCATAGGGGCCTGTGGGCAGAAGGGCAGGGAACAGGTGGGTGGAAGAGCTCTCCAGAGATGGACAAGGGAGAATGGAGGTGGGGGGAGGGGCCCTGTCAGCACTTTGGTTTGGGGTGGGGAGGAAGATGGGGAGGGTCATGTTCGTCCGTCCATCCGTCTGTCCATCTACCCTGCCCGCCTCCCAGCCAGGCCTCAGTCCTTCCACTCCTTTTTGATGGTCAGGTTCCACTCCCAGGACAGATGGTCAGTCTTGTCATCATCTGTGAAGCGGGACTTGATGTTGTAGCTGCCCCGAGCCAGCATGCCTTTGGGTGCTTCCTCCATGGGTGTCAGGAACTCGTACTCTTCTGCCCTTGGCCCATAGCTCCCCACCATGTAGTCAGTCTTGTCAACTGTGGGACAAGAGAAAAACATGGTCACCGATGCTGCCAGCCCCTCCTGGGAAGCCCACAACCCTTCCTCCCTTGTCAATGACTTACTCTTGACACCTTTCCGGTAGGTGTGTTGGATATACTTCATGCCAGACACGATCTCCCTGTTCACCTGCAAGGTCCCAAGCCAAGTGGTTAAATCAGGTTTTCTAGATCCCCCTCCCAGTGTCTCCCCAAACTTGGGCCTTACCCGGAAAGAGATTTTTATCCGGTATTCCACACCCTCCTTGAGCACGAAGGATTGCTTTTTGAAGCTTTCCAGATCACCTGTAGTGGGGAGGCAGCTCAGCCAGGAGCCTGAGAGGCCCCACCCCCTCATAGACAGCCTCCTTAGGCACCAGAGTTCCCATCAGCCTCACCAGAGGGCGCCACAAGCCCAGGAAAATTATTTTTAGGGCTGGCTGCTGCCAATAGGGGCCCCATCTTGGGACAATGGTGCCCACTTACCTGTCAGGTCCAACTCCAGTGGGCCAGGGGCGGTGCTACACACTAGGGTCAGACGAGTCACAATGACGTTGGGGCAGTTGGGGTCTAGGGAGACAGTAGGTTAGAGCTTACTTCTTGGTCTACAGCTCACCCCAGGGGCATGCTGCCAAGGGAGGGGCAAGGAGCTGAGCACAAGTGAAGGATGACAGGTGTCATAGTACACCTGTCAAGAGCTGCCTCTCAACTAGCACTCACCAGCAGAAACAGCCACACGGCCCAGCAGGGCTTCTTTGTACTTGCGCAGGCTCTCATCATCTTTGTCTAACTCCTGGATCTCCTGGATGCTCTTCTGGGCAGGGGGCTTATAGTTGACTGAGTGTTCATCCTCCTCGTTCTCGGCTGCGATCTGGGCCAGCTGCTCAGCTGTGGGCTCCTGCTCAGCCATGCTCACCTCTAGCCTGGGTCTGGGACACCTGTGGGTGGGGCTGCGCCGTGAGGCTCACTCAGTCTGGGACCCTACCCTCCAGCCAACCCTAGACAGGGTGCTGTGGGCTGTGCTAAAGGGGATGGGTCAAGGAGAGATGCTCTGGTGGGCATCAGGCACTGCGCTTGACAGCACCTGGCCACCCCCAATACAGTTACCAGGAACTAAGTTCAAAATGCTACCTGTTCCTCAAGGAGGTAAGGCACCTATCTCTCCCACCAGTAAGTGCAGCCCTCAGACCCAGCTGGTAGGGACCACTCAATTAGGGTACGATGGTTTCTCAGCAGTCCAACCCATTGCCCCAAGGAAGTGCGAGGGTTGATTCACAACTTGGGTGTGCCTGAGGAAGTATGCTCCTGTCCTGGCCACGTGCAGGGCACCGTAGGTCCCAGCACATCCTAGAGCTCATGTTTTGGGCCTTCCTGCATTCTAAGGGGCGCAGTGGGGTGCTCGGCCCCTTAAGCATCCTCATTTGGGAGGGTCTGTTGCTACAACTTGGGCTGCTGCAGCTCTCAGTGATCGAAGAACCCTTTCTGGATCCTGGTCTGGGGGCGCCCGAAGTGTCGACCCCACAGAAACGGAAGAGGTCGCCCTCGGATTCCTTGGGCCTAGACTGCTGCAGACGATCGCCAGGTCTTCGGGAGGCACCCAAAGCCCTTTCCGACCACTGCGGGCGGGCGGGCGGCATAGTAGGCGAGTACAAGCCCTTCCCTGCGGCCTGCCCAAGGCCTGGGCTCTGGGAATGCAGCACGGCGCCGGGGCCTGAGGCCAGTCCAGGACCTCGCGGCCGCACAACATCCCGGGCGCGGTCCGCACTTCCGCAAGGGCTGCAATCTGGGCAGGGCGGGGCGCGCGGCAGGAGTTTGGAGACCGAACCCCACTTGGGAGCCTCCAAGCGGCCCGGTGTGCGCGATCGTGCCCAGAGCTCGCCGTAGCCGCGGGGAGAGAAGGGCCCACTCGGGCGGGGCCTGCGTTGTGCCCCCAGCCCGCCCCACCCGCCCGTCGTCGCGGCAGCCGTCTTGCAAACCCTAAGTGGCTCAGACCGGCGGCACAAAAGTGAACCCCTTCCCTTAGCCGCGCGCCGCCCGGGTACTCACCGGGGGCTCGACCGCTGCGTTCGCGCTCCCTCCCCGCACCAAGTGACGAACGTCGCCCGCCACCCGGACGGCCACTTCCGGGGTCACAAGACTTCCGCTCCTGCGGGAGGGGCCGACTGCGCATGAGCAGTAGGGAGGTGGGGGGGTGAGCTCCGCCGCCATCTTGCGGCCGTCCTTGTGGGCGCGCCTCGCGTGGGCGGGCAGCCTCTGGAGCAGCGGCGTTCGGGCGACTGTTGGTCTGTGGGGATCCAGTTCCTGGGCCCTCTGGGCTTGGAGGTAGCCCAACTGGGGCCTGTTCTCTTTGGATCTACAGCCCTTGTGGGGGTTGCCCCGATGGCCATGACCCTGTGGCCTCCTGGGTCTTCTACACGCCCCCCCTCAAACAAGCTGCCATGGTGTTGCACCCGTAACCATGGTCCTTCCTGCAGGCTGGCTCAGCTCTTGGACCATACAGCCAGTTGCAATAAGCAGCGACCCAGGAATACCACACTGTCCCCTGGACAGAGGACACTGCTCAGTGTAGGCCTCCAGAGATGTCCCCATGAGACATCCCTACACTCAACACAGAGCTGTGAGAAGTTTCCCATGCTGCTGGTACTACAGATGGTTGGCCAGTTGCCCGCCTGATGGGGAACAGTGTGTGACCGAGGCTTACCACCCTGCGACGGCTTTGTTGTGTCTCAGAAGTTGACACGGCAGGGCATTTTTGGCAAGATACTCATCTTGGCCCTTTTTGGAGTTCTCCAGTGTTGGAGAGCTGTATAAGAGTTGCCTTGTCTGCATGTTATGTATGGACAGTTTCCATGACTTGAGGCACCTTTTTCTGTTCATATTGAATGAGTGTAGATGTTTCCAGACTTTAGGGGTTACAAAAATCTTATATAAGCCAAGTGCTTTTATTTGTTACCGGAAATCCAACTCAGACCTGGCACTTGTGCCTTTGAGTTATATTCCTGGCTGCCAAGTGCTTTTAGAAACCCCAAAACCTCTATGAGAAAATCCCAAACATACTTGTTAGTAATCTACCCCTATGTTAAAATGAACTATGAAATTTAGCAGCTCCTTACACCCCCAATAGAGTAATTACAGGCATTCTGACCAAGGAGTAGCTCTGGGTTATTGCTGTGGTGGTATGGTTTGTCTTGTTGTCCCCTCAAAGCCTCATGCAGTCATTAGGACAGGCTTTTAGTTTGTGATTAATTCATGATCCAATGCTGGGATTATGGCTATAAGTGCTACTACACCAGGCCCATAGTCTAATATGAGGAAGGGAGAGAGGCTTGCTTTCTGCTGCTAGTTCTGTCTCTGCTCCCTTTTTGCTCTTGCTGTTTTACTGTTTTCTATCACTGTGAACTGCTACCCTCCGCCATGTACTACTCTGGGAGTATGGACTGAAACTTCCACAAAGCTAAATAAACCTTTTCTTCATTAATTTTGGATGTTGGGTATTTTGTCCCAGTAGCTAGAGAAAAGTAACTGAGACATGTGGTGTTTGCTCAAAGCTGTCCCCAGTTCTTAATGAGGATGCCTCCTCAAGGGACTGGGGAAGGTACTGCCCCTCATGGCTGGCCCCCAAGGGAAGCCTCAGGCAGAGCAGCCAAGCAGAAGACAGAATTAATCCCATAAGAGTCATCGCTTCTAAAAATAACAAAAAGGGGTCCTGTGATATAGTTCAGTGGCACAAGTACCTGCCTGTCTCTCTCCTTCCCTTTCTTTCCTTCTGTTTTTTAAAGTCTTACTAGATAGTCTACACTGGGCTTGAACTTGCTATGTAGCCCAGACTGGCCTCAAGCTCTCGAGGATTTTCCTGCTTCAGCTTCCTGAGTGTTGGAATTACAGGTATGCACCATCATACTTGGCTTAGCTGAGCAATCTTGTAACATAGGAGGCCCTATCTCAAATTTTAAAAATAGATAAAACTGTAGCTCAGTGCAAAGGATGTACACACGCACGCACGCATGCACCCATACACAGAGCAACTAGGAAACAAACTTTTGGTCGTCTTTCAACTACCATGCATTTCAGCATACATTGTTTTTCTGTATTTTGAGACAAGGTTTGTATAGTTCAGGCTGGCTTGCACCATCTTTGAATTTTGAGAAAATAGTCCTGTATCACCATACCTGACTCAGCTTGTATTTTATTCCTAAAGAAAAGGGTTCTTAGGGCTGGGGATGTGGCAGAGGTTTTGCCTCGTATGCTCAAGGCCCTGCCTGCGTTCATCCCCAGCACCACAAAAAAAGAGGAGAAGAAAGAAAAGACCCTTTTTTTGGTAAATAACCCTTGCAACAGCACTACCCACTTCAAGTATCTATAGTTCTGTGAAGAATGATATTAAAACACAGTGACCCAGGAAGCAGTTACTCCCCATCCTGGCCAAGGCTGGGGGTGGGGGAGTGGAGCAGGCTTCCTTGAGGAGACTTAGGGCCTGCACCCAGCTGGGCTCCTTTCCACCACAAAACCTTCTTCTAGGTTTTGACCTGATGTGACCTGACCTTAGAGACCCCAGACCAGTCCCATGCCCCCACTTCCTCTCTCCACAGTTCCAGTCCCCTGTCTGGCCCACACTCAAAGCTGGCACACTTGATCACCTAGAAATGGAAGGACAATAAGATTGTCTGATGTACCCACCAAGACCTTTCCATCTCATCCTGTTACAACTTCAGGCCTAGGGTTGTAGCTCTTCTCAAAGTGAAAATCAGAGGCTAAAGACAGATGCTTCAGCACACACCCAACACACACTGTTGTGCCAAACAACCCACCTCATTTCCTGACCAACAATCTGTGCGCAAAATAAGTGGACAGAACAAACATTTTATAAATCTGAACCTGGCTTGGTGGCACATGCCTGTAATTCTAGCACTCAGGAGGCTGACACAAGAAAATGGCAAATTTAAAACTAGTCTGGACTGTATAGCAAGAGCAACTTGGGAGGTAAAAGATAGGATAATTTTTTTTTCATCAGAGCCATTTTTTTTTTTTTTTTTGCAGAATGAGGAATTGAACTCAGGCCCTTGCACTTGCCAGGGAAACGCTTATTCTACTGAGCCATCTCCCCAGCGCTGTCTTTTTTCTTTTTCAGACAGGGTCTTTATGCAACTCAGGCTGGCCTTAAGCTCATTTTGTAGCCCAGGCTGGTCTCAAACTCTCAATGATTCTCCTGCTTCAGCCTCCCAAGTGCTGGGATTACATACATGTGCCACCAAACCTAGCTTTTTAAAAAAAAATCTTTTATGTGTTTTACTTGGTACAGGGTCTTGCTACCTAGCTCGGATTCATAGTGATTCTCCTGTCTTAGCCTCCCAGTACTGGGATTATAGGTGTATACTACCACATTCAGTTTCAGTGGCTGGCTCAATGTAGTGTAGGCTACATAATCATAAATATGTATTGAGAAGAGATTTATATTCTGGTAATGTCTGGAAATGTTTTAGTTACTTTCTTGTTGTGGACACACATACCTGACATCCACAGTTTAAAGGAGAGGTTTACTTTGGCTCAGTTTTAGAGGTTTCAGTCCCTAGTCGGCTGGCTCCAAGTCAAGGTGGTGTAGCAGAGGTACCTGCCAGGTGGTAATAGCAGTGAAAAAAGGCAGGAAGAAGGCTATTTTCTCTCAGGCCAGCCCACCACCAGATTTCACTGCCCAGCATCACAGCCCACTGTACAATGGACTGATTCACTATCACTTATCCAAGATCCAGTCACCTTCCCAAGCCCTACCTGTGAGCTCATGAGGCTGAAGGGGGCCATCGAGATGTTAGCCATGAGTACCTCAGAGGGCTGGGGAGATAGCTCAGTAGAAAAAGTGCTTGCCTGGCAAGCACAAGGTCCTGACTTCAATCCCCAGTACCAAAAAAAAAAAAAAAAAAAGTCTACCTCAGACCTCCAAAAGACTCATGCACATTCCTTTATGCAAAATGCATTTAGTTTCAGCATTGCTGAAAATTCTAAATTCTCTGAAATTTAAGGCAAGCTCTTTGCTGCAAGCCCCTGTACAAATGAAAAAGAATGGAATCAAAGCAATAGTAAAACTAAGCATGCTAAACATTATATTCCATAGTTTCATGTCCAGCACCTAGGGCAATCTGTGGCATGTAGCTTCCATGGCTTCTCTGTTGGGCCAGCTCTACTCACTCCTTGCAACTTTCCTCTTTTTGGTACTTTTAGAGAAGGGTCTACAGGGTGTTCAGGGTGTCACTACTAGATTGGACTCATAGTGATGTGCCTGTTTACAGCCTCCCAAGAGCTAGGATTACAGGCGGGTCACTAAACCATCTCAATTGCTGTCTCATCATGCCCTGGGGGTGGGCCAGCACAGCTGTCCCAGGGATTGAACCCCCTGCCCCTGTGCCTGCTTGTCAGCACTTTAATCCACTGGGCTATTTGGCTGTCCCTGCAATTTCCCTTTGATGGTTCACATTCTTGGCTTCTCCAACCCAAGAAAGGGTCTTCACTGTACACTTAACAGCCTCACACACTGCACTCTCAGGCACACATTGCCTGGTCCCCTCAGACCCTACAACTGTGAATGCTAGAGATCTGGTGTGGCCTGGAACAGTAGCCATATTTCCTTCTCTCTTAGCTTTAGGAATCCAGTATCTGGATTGCTGAGCATTTAGAAACAAAGAACAGGGCTGGAGTGATAGCCCAGTGGCACAGTTCCTGCCTGACAAGCACAAGGTCCTGAGTTCAATTCCAAGTACCCCCTAAAAAACTGGGGAAAAAAAAGTGGTAGAAACAAAGAACAAATTCTTCAGGCAGCTGCAATTCTGACACAAAGGCTCTGGGGCTCTTCTTTTGTTGGCAGTACCAGGGATGGATTTGGGACCTTGAGCTTGCCAGGCAGGCACTTATGCCACTGAGCTATACCTCTGGCCTTCTTGGGGCTCTTTTTTTGGTGGAACTGGGGGTTGAACTCAGACTCTTGTTGCTTGCCAGGGATGCACTTACTCCACTAAGCCATCTCCCTGGCCCTTGGGGCTCTTACTAATGCAAAGTCTCACCTTTGCAATTTGGAGCCTGCAAAAGGTATAGTCCTGACAGTCATGTGATGCCCTTGGGCCATCTTTTTTTTCTTCCCAGTATTTAGTACAGGGTCTACAGGATCTATAGGGTTTCACTAAACAGAGCAGATTCCTATTGATTCTCCTGCTTTTCAGCCTCCAAGCACTGGGATTACAGGTGTACCACCACGTCCAGTGGCAATCACTGTCTCATGGTGCCCCAGGGGGAGGGCCAGCACTGGATTGAACCCAGCTCCTGGATCTGCCTAAGTAGGTGCTTTATTCTGCTGAGCATCTGGCTGGCCCTTGGCCATCTTCCATCTTTTCCATTGTCCTCTTGTGAAGCATGTGACTTTTTTTTTTTGGTATTTTAGGGAGGGATCTCACTACTAGATTGAATTTGTAGTGCTCCACCTGTTTACAGCCTCTCAAGAGCTGGGATTACAGGCCCGCACCTCCATGCAGTCTCAATTGCCATTTTAGTGTGCTCTTGGGGGCAGGGCCAGCACAGCAGGCCTCAGGATTGAGGGATTGAACCCCTGGCCCTTATGCCTGCTTGCAGGCACTTTTAACTCACCAAGCTATCTGGCAGTTCCTGCATGTGACTTCTTAATGGTATCTTTTCAGCAACCAAATTCCCCTTTGCTCTACATTTGTCTCACCTTTACTGAAGATTCCTTTCTGGCCAAACACAAAACTTTAAAAAAAATGTTTGGGGCCAGGGACATGGCTCAGTGGAATAAGCGCTTCCCTGGTAAGCACAAGGGCCTGAGTTCAATCCCCGGTTCCATAAAAAATAAATAAATAAATAAATAAATAAAATGTTTTTGGGGGGTATCTGGAATTTAACTGAGGGATCTTGTCTTGCCAGGCAGGTACTACACAGTTGGGCTATATCCTTGTTCCCTCTAAACTTGTTTTTTGGTGAGGTCTTTTTGAGACAGGGTCTCCCTATGCTGTTTAGGCTGGCCTTGAACTTACCTTGTAGCCCAGGCTGGTCTCAAACTTGCAATAATCCTCCTTCCTCAGTTCTCCTGAGCCCACAACTTTTTAAAAAATCATTCTGCTGGGCCACTTGCTCTTCCTTTTTGTACCCAAGATTGAATTCAGGATGTTGTACTTTCCAGGCAGGTGCTTATGCTGCTGAGTTATCTACCTGGTGGGCCATTTGCTCTTGATTCTCAAAGTGCAGCTGGCTGAAAGCACCCTATAGTGACCCTGCTACTATTGTGGAGGAAATTTCTTCCTCCACAATTCATTGCCTACTACCCTCAATCTTAAGTCTCTTGCAATGTTTCAGGACAGAAGCAAAAATGAGACAGTTTCTGCCAGAGCATAACACAAGTGGACTGGAGTCCAATTGCCAATGTAGACCTTAGTCCCAAATGAAACCCAAGCCTCGCCTTTTCGGTATACATTGCTATCAGAAATCTGGTCTTTTTTTTTTTTGTCTTTTTGAGACAGGGTCTCACTATGCAGTTCAGGCTGGCCTTAAGCTCACTTTGTAGCTCAGGCTGGTCTTGAACTCACAACAATCCTCCTGCCTCAGCCTCCCTAGTGTTGGGATTACAGGCATGTGCCACCACGCCCGGCTAGAAATCTGGTCTTTTGAGCTCTGACCAGAATCTCCAATTGTACAATCCTAGCACTCAGGAGGCTGAGGCAGGAGGACTGCCATAAGTTCAAGGCCAGCCTGGGCTATATAATTGGTTTAAAGACAACCTAAACTACATAGACAGATTGTCTTAAACAACAATGCTCCAGTCATGTTCAGATCACAGGATTTTAGGGCTACTTTTCCAGATGATAATTCCAAACCTTTCCAAACTACTACTGCAAGTCAGTTTTAAAGGCTTCTGAAATATTCTCAGGTAACATTACAATAACCTCATTTCTCTGGTACCAAAATCTGTCTGTTACATTCTCATGGCTGAAACATATCGTTCCAATTTTAGTATATGTGCTGCCAAAGTGAGCACATCATGGCTGAAACATAATACCTGACATATAATTTAACACATTCAAGATGGGGCTCTGATTTGATTGTCTGGTATTATGTAATTAACTTATTATGTTAGACTGGTTTGTAACACTGGTGGTACAAGTCACCCAATGGGAGACAGTCATGCAAGGCCCACTAGTAGCTCAAGCCATTAGGAGTAAGTTAAAGGAAAAAGTTTCATTTTGGCTATTTGTAGAGGTCTCAGTCCATAGTAGGCTGGCTCCAAGGCAGAGCAAGAAGGAAGCTGCAGGGATCAAGGAAGGAGGGATGTTTGTCCTCTGCCACAGCCACAGTGAGCCTCCTTTTCCCACCAGGCTTTACGTCCCAACATGTCTCCCATTATAAATTCATCAGTGGATCAATCCAGTTCCACAAACTCATGACTGTCACCTCCCAAAAGCCCCACTTACAAGCATGAGGCTTTAGGGATATATATATATATATATATATATATATATATATATATATATATATATATATAATTTATTTATATGTGTGCTTATTTTTGGTATTGGGTTTTGAATCCAGGGCCTTCAAACTGAGGTTCACTCCCCAACCCTTTTCTGAGAGGGTCTTGCTAAATTAAATTGCCCAGGCTGGTGTTAAACTTGTAATTCTCCTGTCTCAGTCTTCCAGATTCCTGGGATTATAAGCATGAAGCATTACTCTCATCACATGCTAGTACTTTTGTGTTTAGTATTACAGAAACCATCAAGTTATTGGTTTCCATAGTTTCCTAGGGAGCCATGATGTGCATACCTGTAATCCCACAGGTGCTGAGTCCCAGTGATCCAAACATCTCAGATGTCAGTCTGATCCTACAGCCTTTTTTTTTTTTTTTTTTTTAATTATTTGAGACAGGGTCTCACTATGCAGCCCAGGCTGGCCGTAGCTCACTTTGTAGCTCAGGCTGGTCTCGAACTCATAACAATCCTCCTGCCTCAGCCTCCCGAGTGCTGGGATTACAGGCCTGCGCCACCACGCCCAGCTTCCTACAGCCTTTATAGCATCTTCAGTTTGATGTAGGTACAACCAAGAGAAAGTGGTGACAAGCAAAGTGGACAGATGGTGTCTTTGGAGTCCACAAAAGAAAGTGTTCTAAGGTTTGTAATCTACTTTGTAGGCAGAGGTGGCTGGGAGATTCCAAGTTCAAGGCCAGCCTGGAAAACCTGGCAAAGTAAAATTTAAAAAGAGGAGCTGGGTGTAGTGGTGCACACTTATAATCCTAGCGCTTGGGGAGGCAGAGGCAATATGGTCACCAAGTGTTTGAGTTCAAGGCTCGCATTAACTACATAGAGAAACCATGTCTCAAAACAAAAAGAAACAAAAAAGGACGGCTGGGGATTTAGCTCAGTGGCACAGCACCTTCCTGGCAAGAGTGAGGTTCTGAGTTCAGTTCCTGGTAATAGCCAGGTATAGTAGCACACACTAGTAATCTCAGCACTTGGGAGTCTGAGGCAGGAAAGTCAATGTGAGTTTGAGGCCAGCCTGAACTGCATAGCGAGATCTTTTCTCAAAAAGACAAATAAAAAGGCAGGGGAATAGGAATATGGGGTTGGTTGTAGAATACAAGTGTGGTAATGCATGTATAATCTTAGTATTTGGGGGGCTGAAGCATGGTTGAGTTATGCCTAGGGAATATAGCAATACCCTGTTTCAAAATAGAAAATAAAAATGGGCTGGGGATATTGCTCTGTGTGAAAGCCCTAGGTGCAACACAGGTACATATACAGACACACACACATGAAACACGACAGTTAAATGTAATGGTGTGGTCTAGGACATTTCACAGTCTATTAGAACACCAAATGACTTCTGTCATTTAGACAGTGGTACTATATCGACAGTACTATGTAAGAGAATGTCTTTGTAAAATAAAAATACAAAACAATTTGGGGGTCAGATACAATTTACTGAATTAAAAAAGAAATCCTAGGGGCTGAGGAGATAGCTCAGTAGAATAAGCACTTCCCTGGCAAGTGCAAGAATCTGAGTTCAATCCCTGGTTCCGCTAAAAAAAGAGAATCCTAGAATCACCAAGGAATAAACCCTAACAATCTGGGAGCTCTAGGTACAAAGGAAATCTTTTCTTTGTGGTGTGGGAGGACCATGACCAGGAATTAAACTCAGGACCTTGCGCTTGCCAGGCAGGTGCTACACCACTGAACTATCTCTGTCCCCAGAAATCTTAATATTATTCCTGACTTCATTCTTATGAACTCAAATATCAAAACTGCACAATCATCCTTCACAATATCCAGTCCACATACCTTGGGGATGGAGACCATGGCCTCATGCAAGCTGAGTGCTTCACCACTGAGCTACAGCCGTGCATTCCCAGCTAACCAGAGAAACAGAAATGTTCCCACTCTGACATGAACAGAAATGTGGGAGAAGCTAACTATATGTTTCAGGAAGAGCACAATAAGAGTTGAGATAAACACTCCTATAAAGTAGTCTAGGGCCAGGCATGGTGGCACATGGTGGTGCTTTAATCCCAGCACTGGGTAGGCTGAAGCAGGAGGATTGTTGTTTGTAGCCTGAGCTACAAAGTGAGCTTAAGGCCAGCCTGAATTGCATAGTGAGACTCTGTCTCAAAAAGACAAAAAATAAATAAATAAATAAAAAATAAAGTAGTCTAACTGTGTTAGTTGCCCATTACTCTGACAAAACACCTGAACTAACCAACTTAGAAGGCATAATAAATTATTTTGGCTCCTGCTTTCAGTCTAGGGTCAGCTGATCCTACTGGTTATGCCTGGGGCAGTGCAGTGTATGTGGCTGTGTGGTGGAGGTAGCTGCTTACCTAAGGCAGCCAGGAAGAGACTGGCCCCCTCTAGGACACACCCCTAACGACTTAGCATCCTCCTGCTTCTACCTCTCAACGGAAGCACAGACTAGGGGCTGGGGAGATAGCTTGGGGCTGGGGAGATAGCTCAGTAAAAATAAGCGCTTGCCAGGCAAGTGCAAGGGCCTGGGTTCAATCCCTGATCCCACAGGGAGAAAGAAAAAAGCACAGACTGAAGATCACACCTTTGAAAACATGGGTGTTTAGGAAACACTCAAGATCCAAACTATAGCAATATTAGGCAATATGGCTTAGTATGGTAGCACATGCCTATAATCTCAGCTACTCGGGCAGTTGAGGCAAAGGGATTGCAAGTGTGAGGTCACCATGCATAATTTAGAGAAACTTTGTTTCAGCCACATATGGTGGTGCATGCCTGTAATCCTAGCATTCCTAGTACTCTGGAGGCTGGGGAAGGAGGATCAGCATGAGTTTGAGGCCAGCCTGGGGTGCACAATGAGTTCAAAGCCAGTGTGAGCTACATAGTGAGACCTTATCTCATTCAACATCCCCCTAGAAAAAACCCTGGGTCAAAAGAAAAAATTAAGGGCTAGGGTGCGGTTTCATAGTACAGTGTTTAACTGGCATTTTTGAGGTCCTAAATTCTATTTCTTTTTCTTTTTTTTTTTTTGGTGGAACCGGGGATTGAACACAGGCCCTTATACTCGCCAGGCAAACATTCAACTGAGCTATCTCCCCAGCCCCTACTTTGAGGTTTTATCTTTTTTTTTGTATTTTAGGGAAGGGTCCACAGGGTGTTCAGGGTCTCACTACTAGATTGGATTTATAGTGATCTGCCTACTTACAGCTTCCAAAGAGCTGGGATTAGAGGCATGCACCACCACGCCCAGTCTCAATTGCCATCTCAGTGCACCCTGGGGATGAACCCTCGCCCCTGCTTGCAGGTGCTTTATTTCTTAATACAGCAAAACAGACAAAAACAGCTGGATATAGTGATGTACACCTTTATTTTTTATTTTATTTACCAAACCGGGGATTGAACTCAGGCCCGCGCTTCCCAGGGAAGCGCTTAGTCCATTGAGCCATCTCCCTGGCCCAACAATACACCTCTAATCCCAGCTCCTTAAAAGGCCAAGGCAGGAAGATCACAAATTTGAGGCCAGATAATACAATTTAGCAAGGCCCATCTCAAAGTAAATGTCTAGGGGTATAGATTATTGGTAGCACCCACAAAGCCTCAGGGTTTTTTGTTGTTGTTCATTTGTTGATTTATATTTTCAGACAGGGCCTTGCTATTTTAGGTTAGTTTTAAAACTATCTAGCCCAGGCTGACCTCAAACTCTTTGTGGTCCTCCTGCCTCAGCCTTCAAGTGCTAGGATTAGGGGTATGCACCAACATGCTTGGCGGCAGGAATAATTTGTGACATATGGTACAACATTTGTGAAGGTAGATATAAATATTGTCTGATTCCATTCATATGAGATTTCCCAAACAGGCAAATCAGAAAGTAGATTGGAAGTAGCTGGGAGGGGACAGGGAATGACTGGTAATGGGGATGGGACTTCTCTGTTGGTTGGCCTGGGACTGTGCTGAGTAAATAGGGGTTGTTTCAAGCTATATGCCTGATAAAACTAGTGTACATGACCAGACTTTGTACTAAAGCACTTTATAAAATAATACAAGGCAGTCAGATAGCTCAGTGGACTAAAGCGCCTGGTTAGGCAAAGTGCAGGGCCCAGGGTTCCACCCCTGGCACCACATGCTGTGCCAACCTTGCCCTTGGGGCAATTGAGACTGGGTATGGTGGCCCATGCCTGTAATCCCAGGCTGAAAACAAGATTTGTGTAGTGAGACCCTATATTAAATACATAAAAACAAAAGCAGAAAAGAACACCCCATAAGACCATGCTTAGTAACTAAGAACTGACATGACTGCTAAGAGGAACACCTATCTTTAAAGGAATATATAGGCTGGGTGGCATACATCAGTAATCACAACAGGACGGCCAGGGAGATGGCTCAGAATAAGCGCTTGCCTGGCAAGTGCAAGGGCCTGAGTTCAACCCCCAGTTCCGCCAAAAAAACAAACAAAAAAAAAGTAATCCCAACATTTAGGAGGCTGATACAGGAGATCAAGTGGGAGTTTTGAGGCCACCCTTAGCTATACAGTGAGTTCAAGGCCAGCCTGAATTACATAGCAAAACCGTCTCAAAGACCAAAAAAGACACACCCACACCCCACACGAGTAGGTAGGTTGAAATACTAGTATCTTTTTTTTCAATTTATTGTGTTTTTTGGTTGAATTTTTATTTTTTTGGCAGAACCAGGGATTGAACTCAGGCCCTTGCGCTTGCCAGGGAAGTGCTTCTACTGAGCTATCTCCCCAGCCCCTGAATTTTTTTTTTTTTTTTTTTGTCCTTTTGAGACAGGGTCTCACTATGCAGTTCAGGCTGGCCTTCAGCTCACTTTGTAGCTCAGGCTGGTCTCGAACTCACAACAATCCTCCTGCCTCAGCCTCCTGAGTGCTGGGATTACACCAGCCAGCTCCCTGAATTGTTTTTTAAGGGAGGCTTATTTTTTCCTTTTGGTGCCAAGGACCAAACCCAAGGCTTCCAGCTTGCCAGGCAACTTTTCTACCACCGAGCCAGATTCCAGACCCTCTTTTTTTTTTTTTAAACAAGACAGAGTCTTACTCATAGTTCAAGCTCAATTCCAACTGTAGCCTCTGAAGTGCTAGGATTACAGGCATGCACAACCATACCCAGACTGAAGACACTGTTATTGGTAATTATTTGCCAAGGTATACAAGCATGTGGAAGGTCCAGTACATAAGGGCTTGAATTGTGTGTCAGACAGAGGAGTTGGGTGCACTACCTGTCAACTCTGTGCCCTAGCACAGTACAATTGAATCATCAATGATATCAAGGAAAAAAAATCACATAATGCAGTTAGAAGCTGACAGTCCTTAGGGACATTACTACTCAAGGTTGCAGGTGCTCCATAGCCTGGATAAACCTGCATAGGAGTGATGCATATTCTGGAATGTGATGGCAGTGGACTACAAAGCTGTGAATTCATAGCCACTGGACTATGTACCTACTTTCAGAGGGTGAATTTTGTGGATGTCAATCACCTTTGCCAAAGGCCTTGAGAACAGAACATAGTAGCATGTATCTGTAATTCCAGCACTCTGAGACTGAGGCAGGAAGATTTTTATTATTTTTAATGTATTTATTACAAGGTCTCATTACAGATTGGACTTGTAGTAATCCTGTTTTCAGCCCTCCAAGTACTAGGATTATATGTCCAGTCTGTCACCGTCTCAGTATACCCCAGGGGCTGGTCCCTTCATCTGCCTAAGCAGGTGCTTTAATCCGCTTACTATTTGGCAGCCCTAAGAGACCTTGCCTTGTTTTAATCAAACAAACAAAACCACCTGAGGACATGGGTGTATAGGACTCAGTGAGAAGGCCTTAGGTTCAATCTCCAGTCCAGAGCAGAAGAGGATACCATAAATAAACAAAGCCAACTCCATGAGACTCCTCATTCACCAGGCTCTTCCTGGGCCAGATATCCTTGTAGGACTCTAGCAGAAGGCAGGTATCAATGTCCCATTCACAGACTCTATGTCACAGCCATGCTGAGGTTCTGACTCTTACCTGACTTTTATGGGCACATTCCTCTGAGCAAGTAATGTGGAGAAAGACTTGGAAAACACTAAATTCCTTTTTATCCTTGTGAGGAGAGGAGCACACTGGCCTGTGACTGCATCACAAGGAGAGCCCCAATCTCAACCTTTAAATGTCCAACAGGCCCACCAAGTCCTTGGTTTCTGCTTGCTCTCTAAGCATTGAACAAGTCCCTTTCCCCTTTACTCAAAACACGTCCCAGCTTGGACAATGTAGACGCCCTGTCTCAAAACCTGCCAGCTGGATCCCAGTGCTGCCCTCTGCCCAGACTAAAGGTGGCTTCCCTGCTTTGCAGATGAGGGAGCAAAGTTAACTACCACAAAGTGTAACCCACTTTGGGCTGGTCCCATCACATTACTTACAAGTGCCAGCCAGTCCTTCACCTTTTCCACAGCATGCCTGTCCCCACAGCAAACACTAGCTTTTCTTCCTAAGATGCTATTTCCCCATCTCCACCACCTCAGTCCTTCCAGGCCACATACTTCAGGTGATGTCCATATGCCAACAGGGACCATGGCATTTTCCTTCCTGCAGAATATGCAGCTACCTGTCCAACTCCCAGATGCACTAAGGAGCAGCCAGCAGCCATCACCAAATGGCTGGTCCTTTCTAAGACTTTCTCTCTAAATGTAAAACTCTGCTTCAGCTTCCATTAGCCATTCTGCCAAATAGGGCCAGGGCATCACATCCACATGCAACCAGCTAAGAACCCAAAACATTCAGAAAGATTGCATGTGTGCTGTCCTGGGTCTAACCATATAGACTTTTCCCCTCATCCTTATTCCCTAAGCAATACGGTATAGTGACTGTATACCTAGTATTGACCTTGTCTTACAAATTTTAAATAACCTAAGATGACTTCCAAAGACATGGACAGATTCTACTGAACTACTATACTTATTTCCTGTGAGGGAGCTGGGTATCCTGGCACATGTAGGGTCCCAGAGCCAAGACACACTTGCACAGAAATAAGGGAGCACACTGAAACCTCACTCCCTATGGTATAAAGTGACTGCAGTACATGGAGAAAAACCACAGAATCAGCTGTCTCAGACACAGTGTAAGAGTAAAAGGAACAGCCCAATAATGTGCAGGCTGTGCAAGAATTCTCAACAGTGCAGTATGGACCACCACCACCCTCACCTCATGGCATAGGCAGAGCGAAGATGCAGCTCCAAGCAAAGGGCCGCTGCTGCTCTGGCATCCTCCTATCAAGAGAGGAAGGAGTTAGAAACTGGGAAAATGGGAAGGTGGCAGCCCAGCCTCCAGAGCACTGACTTTAACCCCATACCAGGTGCCCATCAGCCCACCACCCTTTCCTCCCCTCCTGCAGGGCAGAGCCCAGGATGCACAAGACAATCACAGTTCTACACACATTTCTA